>CAUYRT010051331.1:0-17595 GCA_963574885.1 Lepilemur ruficaudatus
CAAAAAAAAAAAAAAAAAAGTCACCATATAGGTGAGGCGTGGTGGCTCACACCTGTAATCCCAGCACTTTGGGAGGCCAAGGTGGGAGGATCACTTGAGGCCAGGAGTTCAAGAACAGCCTGGGCAACATAGCAAGACCCCATCTGTACAAAAAATTTTAAAAATCAGCAGTGCATGGTGGTGTGTACCTGTAGTCCCAGCTACTTGGGAGGCTGAAACAGGAGGATCACTTGAGCCAAGGAGTTTGAGGCTGTAGTGAGCTATGACTATGTCACTGCACTCCAGCTTGGACAGAGTGAGACTGTCTTTAAAAAGTCACCATATAAACTTTGAAATGATTCTAATGAAAGTTGTATGATCTTGAATATCAAAAGTATGGTCTCTTTAAAAAGTTGATCTTTTTACATAGTGTAGCAAGAAAAAATTTTAATAGGTGTTAGATTATAAGCATCAGTCTGATAATCAAAAATACTTTTTTTTTTTACAGTAGATTGGATTTTGAGAATGTTAAAACAATCTTTAAAAATTGAGTATTAAATCTAAAAGTAAGCAAGCCACAGTTAAGCAAAAAGTCATAGTACCTAGGTATAATGCATTTTACTTAATGGGTGTAATCCACAAAAAATGTTTTTTAGAGAAACAATTTCTTTCTCATTAGATATGCTAAATACCCAAAGTGAATTTTCTATTTTAAATAACACATAATGAGTTAATCTACATACTGAATTTAAATAACTTGCTCTATGAGTTCAAATTATCCTTGTATATGTTCTATATAACACAATAACAGTGATTCATAAAATCTAATTAGGTTTTCCTCTAGGAAATGTAGACATCTTAGATTATGCAAGTAAGACATAGTGTTAATGAGTTAGGAGTAAAGATATCCTTAGGTCAGGCCAAATACTTCAATTTTATATTTGGTGAATTCTGTTGGGGCTGCAAGCACGGCTTAGTGTGTTTGGGGGAGGGGGTGAGGAGGCACATCTATCTGAGGTACTAGTTAGTGTCAGCATCTGCTGAGGGTGTGTGAGGATTCAAAACCGTTTCCAGTAGTCCTTTCATTTTTGCAAATTAAAAAATAAAGCGCCATGAAACTGTAGCCAGCGAGACTGCATAGACAACGGCGGGACGATGAGCTGTGAAACTTGGGCTCACTGTAGTCAGAGGAACATGGACTTCGGATTAGATGCGATTTGCTGTCTGCCATGGTTACTGGGTGCCTGTGGGTGGGACACTTAGGGAAACTGGAGCTTGGAGTGATCCTTGTAAAATAACGCTAAAACCGTCCTGCTAGCGGGGTTACTGTGCGACAGCCGGGAAACCGAGGACCAAGGGCCCTCGCTGTCCCGCCCTTCCTTCTGACGACTAAGCCCCTTGGGTCAGCGGGGTCCGCAGGTGTGTGGGGTCCCCGGGTCTTACCAGCTCCTTGGGGTCTGCAGAGTGTGCGGGTCCCAGTGCTGCTTGCCCCGCCGGGCCCCCTGGCCCTCCCAGCTATGCGGGATCTGTGGAGGGCGGGACGCGGTGGGTCTCGACCCGG
Organism: Lepilemur ruficaudatus; assembly: GCA_963574885.1. NCBI lineage: Eukaryota > Metazoa > Chordata > Mammalia > Primates > Lepilemuridae > Lepilemur > Lepilemur ruficaudatus. Next base: position 1,541 of record CAUYRT010051331.1, read on the forward strand.
CTGGCCCTGGAGGGTCGGGGGCACTGAGGCTGAGGCGGGCCGTGCCCTCCGCGCTCAGCTCGCGCCTCGTTGACTTTCAAAAGGCGCCGCCGCCCCGCGCCCCTGCGCCGGGCCGCCCTGCCCCTGGCGCTCTGGCCTCGGTGGTGGTGGGGGGCCAGAGGGGCTGCGGGCGGCGCAGACGCACAGCCCCCTCCCCGCACACCGTGACCGCCCTGCTGCTACGGGACGCCCCGAGGCCCCGTGCTTGGGGGAACTCACCTCCTGTAGCCCTGCGTGCGAAAGAGACGGATTTTGCGTGGCGTTTCACCAAGGGGTGGGGGCGTGGGGCGTGACGCTTTGGCAGGGCCGAGCCAGGGCCCCCCAGCCCAGCCCGACGACTGACGCTTGCATGGCTCTGGAAGGCCGACTTCACCCCTGTTCCTCGTCGGACTGTGAGTGCGGTGGCGGCGGAACCCTTGCGGAGCTGCTGGCCAGGCGGTGCCACTTCCGCAGCTTGTGCGTGTTCCGTGTAGACCTGCCATAGTTAAGCTCATCTTTTGAAATGGAGAACGGTGATTCCAAATGGACTTTGTGCTTCAGAAATAACAGCAAGGGATACCTTCATTTTTATTCCTTTTGTGCATGATTGTCTTGACTTCGGAAAATATTTAAACTTTTGTACATGGCAAAACTTTTTTTTTTTTTTTTTTTTTGATACACGGTCTCACTCTGTTTCCCGGGCTAGAGTGAGTGCCATGGCATCAGCCTAGCTCACAGCAACCTCAGACTCCTGGGCTCAAGGGATCCTTCTGCCTCAGCCTCCCGAGTAGCTGGGACTACAGGCATGCACCACCATGCCCGGCTCATTTTTTTCTATATATATCTTAAGTTGGCCAATTAATTTCTTTCTATTTATAGTAGAGACAGGGTCTCACTCTTGCTCAGGTTGGTTTTGAACTCCTGACCTTGAGTGATCCACCCGCCTCGGCCTCCCAGAGTGTTAGGATTACAGGTGTGAGCCACCGTGCCCGGCGGAGCCTAATCTCTTAATTAACACTATGCACAGAATGACATGGGTAAGCATCAGATACCTATAATCACATATGAAGGGATGCATCAAACACTGGGCATCAGAGATCTCTCTTGGAGACCAATATAGAAGCTGTGGTTGAAATGACAACTAAAAACAGAGGAAAGAGAAAGTCATTATAGGCTATGGAACAGTGTGGCCTAGGTTCATGAGTCAAAAGAACTTAGAATATAAGAAATACACCAAATGTTATTAATACTACAAAGCAAGAACAAAAATAAACTATAGATTCTGGAAATGAAAGTTCTCAGCTGCATCTTTTCTTCTCTGAACTATGTCAATTATTTATTTATTTTTAGGGTTTTTTTATTTAACTAAAATTTATAACTAAGCTTTTGTATTAACTCTAATGAGTCTGCTTATAGATATCTCAATTTAGAAGGCTTTTTATTTGAATATAATAAAAATGGTGTTTGTGAAATGAAGTTTGTGTAATAGTCATGATTACCAACCAAGTACCTATAGCATTTATTTATTAGTGTATTGAGTTCCAGTTCCACTTTCCTTTTATTTAAATAACGGAAGCAACAGCCTTGGCACAGCAAAGGGAAGCGAGGCTGGGGTGTGTGAGAGATGACAGCAGTGTGACCTGATTGGGGGAAGGGTGAGCAGTGACTGGGTCACAGAGGAGTCTCCAAACCCCTAAGTCAGGGTCAGCAGTCATGGCGTGGGATTGCTGTCACTACAGAGAAGCCATCAAGCAATGATGTCCTCCCTCCCCCAAACCCTCAGGGATGGGAGCTAAGTCAGCTCCCCCAAGTGGCCGGGCCAGGGCACCCCAGCCAGGGGTCAGGGGGCCGGAAGGTGTTTTCAGCAGCCCCAGTGAGGCAGTGGCAGCTGTGATTTGCACTGCAGGGTTGGAGACGCCAGCCGCAAATCTTGCTGGGCCTTCTGAAAGCTAGCACCTGTGCGGCGTCGCAAGGCGTGGTCCGCTTTAGCATCCGGATTCCCAGCACAGCGGAGAGGAGGGCTGCCCGCAGCACGTGCGCAGCTGTGCGGGGTTGGCCTTCAGCACCCCAGGGGAGATCGTCAATGAATCCCAACTTTGGATAGCGACGGCCTGGAGGACAAAGAGCACATCCTGGAGGAAGCAAAGGAACGAGAAAAGGAAGAAATTGAATGAACGGTCACTCCGGAAAGCCTTACTCACGGGGCGCTAGCAGCAGATGAAGGAGCAGAGAGGGAAAAGGGGGACCCAGGGGAGAGAAAGCTCAAAGCCAGAGCCGCTGCTGTCTCCACATAGAAGCCGGCCAGGCAGGCGAGGAAGTTCAGAAGAGCCGGAGTCCTGCACACCCAGAGGTAGAACAAGGCAATCCGGTCTGCTGAAATTCTTGGGGGATCTCCATGGAGATGTCCTGGAAAAAGCAGGCAGAGGGGCCGACTGTGCTGTCACGTAGTGGCGCCCCCAGGGCCGCACGCTGCCGCTCCTCTGCGGTCTCACTCTCCGCCTGCCAGGTGAGCTCCTCCCGCTTCTCGAGCGGCCCGGTTCGGCGGCTGCCGCTGAGGCCTGAGCGCTGCGGGAGCCACAGTTCTTGGTCTGCGGGGCTGAGCTTTCTCCAGGCTGCAAGGAGGGAGCTGAGAGTGCAGGCGACGGGGCGGGGGCGGGAGGCTCATAGGCTGGTGACACCTCCCATGTCTCAAAAGGATTGCGGACGCCCAGCGGGGTGCTCCGCGGGCTGGGTCAGTGCGGCCTCGCAGCCGGGTCCTGAACCCGGTTGTCAAGCTCGCCGGGCTTGGCGAACGGGTTTCCTACGTCTCTGTGCGGAGCAATGTTTGCAACTGTGGCCTCTGCTGTCCCCTGCCGGCGACGCCCTGCCATGGCAGCGGACACAGGTGGCGCTCAGAGGTCCCTTCCGTCGTCTCGGTCTGCACCGCTTCTTTGCGCTTCTAGTATTTACCGCAAACAAACATCAAAAAAAGCATTTTTGAAAATAAAATGGCAAATTGAGTATATTATGTTTCCTTTCAATAGTTCATAAATTTATATACAAATATTGGTGTGACTATTCGAATAATTATATTGTCAATAAAGATTATTTTCCCAAACTCATAGTAACAATTTACTGTTTTTTATATATTTGTATTATAAATTTACATTAACAAAATGGAATAAAACAAATTTATAGAATTCTTAAAACTCATTTTCAGGTAAAAAAAGATTAAAATATTATTAAAAATAAAAAAATTTATAGAATTCAACAAATTGTTAACGAACTCACAAGGGAGTTCAATTTATTCACTGCATGGAAAGCCAATTACTGAGACAACAGGATTGTGAAGAAAGAAAGGATTTATTACAGTGGACATGTCTACTGGGAAAGGGGTGGGTATGAACTGCCTCAAATCCGCCTCCCAGATCAACAGGGTCAGGGTTTTTTTCTGGAGGTGAAATGAACGCATGAGGAGAGCGAGCATCATTACCGGTTGGGGATAGAGTGCAGGGTACTAAGCACGGTGGGAAATCGTGCTAGCACGTACACTCAAAAAAAAAAAAAAAAAGACCAATCTCCGTTTCTTACAAGAATTTTACTTCAAATTCAATGGCAAAGGTACCTTCAAAATAAAAGAACAGAAAAAGATGCAAATACTATTTATAAAAATTCAAGAGTGGTTAAATCACTTTTTTTTTTTTTTCTTGAGACAGAGTCTCACTCTGTTGCCCAGGCTGTAGAGTGCCGTGGCGTCAGCCTAGCTTGCAGCAACCTCAAACTCCTGGGCTCAAGCGATCCTTCTGCCTCAGCCTCCCAAGTAGCTGGAACTACAGGCATGCACCACCATGCCCAGTTAATTTTTTCTCTATATATGTTTAGTTGGCCAATTAATTTCTTTCTATTTTTAGGAGAGACGGGGTCTTGCTCTTGCTCAGGCTGGTTTCGAACTCCTGACCTTGAGCAATCCTCCCACCTTGGCCTCCCAGAGTAGTAGGATTACAGGCGTGAGGCACCCGGCCACAATCAAATTTTTAAAGTGTTTTAGATTATGAACTTCATTTACACAAATAAATTAGCAGACTGGCAAAATAAGTTTGCAGGATCCTACAAAATAAATGGGATATATTATAATATGCTGCAAGCAAATTCCAATAGCTCAATTAAAGCATAAAATAAACAGATTTAAGATGATTATGTAAATATAGGTCTTTGTATGATTGGTTTTAACTATTAATATTTCTATTTAGCTGTATGTATTTTTCTTACATATAATTTGTTTGCATGTCTTGAAAATGCAATGAGTATACTCATTATCATCACCTGCAAATGGAACTATACAGATTAGGTATTCAATAAATCTTGAATACACTATGATTAAAAATATGGCAAATGATATTTGTTATAGGTGCCACGAACTTAATGGACTTGCATCTTTTATCAAACTATAGATCATTCCATTCTCTGTAGAGAATGAAAAAATTGTTGTTTAGTTCACCCCTATATAATCTAATTTTGAGTGCTCTTCATCTGAGAAGGAAAATAGTTCTGGAAAACACAAAATCTCTTAGTGTTTGAGTGATGATTTGTAAGTAATTCTGGTGAAGGAAAATTAAGCCTCTTATTTCTACTTTGTATTTGCTTACAAAGGCTGGGTCCTGAGATTTTTGTCTTGAACTCATGGACATCTGAATTTCCGTAGACCAGGATTCCAGCACCTGAGGGGTAGCCTTGTGGCACACTGTGCACTTGGAGGAGGGTTTGGTGGAGTGTGTGTGTGGTGGGGGGAGGGAAGGCAACAAAGGGGAAGATGCCATCAAGGACGCATTGGCATGGGTGGGGACATGGACATTGTCTGTGGAAAGCCTGGTTTGTGCTACAGATACTGACTGAGGCAGGGCTATGCTCTGGCTCACTCCTCTGGCCACACAGGCAGATGAGATTATGACTGGCTGGTACGGAAGCCTAGGCAGTTGGAGGGGCCAGGTTGCAACTGCAGATTCAAGGTCTCAAGACAGGGAGTCCTCCAGACACCTGTTTGGATTTTTGGTGGAAAACTCTAGAAACAAAGGTGCTGGGGATGGGATTCCTGAGGGTGGCATCTTGTCCAGGTCAGGAGGTAGCCAAGTGCACATGGGCATGAGTGATCAGGGAGCACTAAAAGAGCGGTCTTGGTGAAATAACAGGAAAATATCTAATCCTGCAGTTTTCTAATAACAGCTAAAGATCAGTCCTATGAGCTCTTTCTTTCCCTGGCAAGCAGGCACCCAGCAGGGACTCTGTGTTCACAAACATCTGAAATAAGCCCAACAGACAAAAAGGAAGCATAAATCTTTCTCTTTACATTCACCAGCTCACAGCCTTTAGAATGTGTTTCTTTAGCCTCAAGGGGTTCCTGAGAAGCCCAGGGATGGACAGCAGTGTAGCAAATGCCAGGCCTCAGATCCTGCCCAAAATCATATCAGTTTTTTGTTTGTTTGTTTGTTTTTTTCCAGACAGCGTCTCACTCTGCTGCCCAGGCTAGAGTGCCGTGGCATCAGCCTGGCTCACAGCAACCTCAAACTCCTGGGCTCAAGCAATCCTTCTGCCTCAGCCTCCCGAGTAGCTGGGACTACAGGCATGTGCCATCATGCCCGGCTAATATTTTCTATATATTTTTAGTTGGCCAATTAATTTCTTTCTATTTGTAGTAGAGATGCGGTCTCGCTCTTGCTCAGGCTGGTCTCAAACTTCTCACTTCAAACGATCTATGCGCCTTTACCCACCTCAGCCTCCCAGAGTGCTAGGATTACAGGCGTGAGCCACCTGGCCCGGCCCCAAAATCATATCTTATGGGCTGGATTGCCAGCAAGATCTTTGCCATCTGATAGCCACTTCTGTTGCTACCTGTCTACACAGAGGAAAGAGAAGCAGATGCAGCATTCACAGTACCCTGTGAATTAGGCTACAGCCATAAATCATCTTCACCTCCCTTTTTACAATTCCTAAATAAAAAGCCTAAATACTTGATTCTCTGTGACAACACACTGTTCCATTTGCTCCCTCGTGTTTGGCCCTTTTCCACTTTGGGAAAGCAAAATAAACTTCTTCAATCACATGGTGGCAGCAGAGTGTGGGAAGTGGGTCTTCCCTCCAAACTCCTTTTCTCTGTGTCCTCAGTCCCCCTGATGCTGGGAGGAGACACAGACTCACAGGACAATCTGCAATATGACAGCCTGTGTGCAGGACTCCCTGAGACCCCAGCAAACTCCCTCCAGCCCAGGCCCTTCCTGACCCAGCATGGGTGAGAGTCACAGGCGCCACTTCTCCTAAGCTCTGCCAGGTCACTCACTGGAGACACTCGGCGCACAGCAAACAACTATTTTGGTATCTCTCAGGACATATTATCAGGAATTTTTACAGCATGAGCATGAAGGTGTTTTTATCCCAGCTTTGTTTGAAAATGAGCAAATGAGCAACATCGTAACATGGTTCATACGGTCTGATGGGAGTGGATGGAGGCCTTTAACAATGATGCCACGATTTATAGGTGACGACATGAAACTGCCCTTCCATAACGGGGTGCAAAGTGAGAACTGTGGTAAGGGCCTAGCTAAAAATAAGGATAATAATTAGTAATTGTCTCCCTGTAACTGCCACGGAGCTGGTGGTCATAAAGATTCTTAACTTCTCCCCATAGCTGGTGTCCATAAAGATTGTTAACTTTCTCCATAGATAACCTCACCTTTTTGATACCTAAAGGCAGTTTTTAAGTATCTTCCTGGCCCTGCATTCCAGTGGATTGACTGACCCACCCAGACTGTGGCCCATACCAAGAAACTGACTCAACTGGAATTGTGACCCCAGAGACTGAAATAACACAAGATGAGGACTCTGATACTCCTAAAATTTTGCCCTAGTGAACAAATCTAATTGCCTAATCCCTTGCCTTCCAAACTATCCCTAAAAACCGTGTCTTCCAAATTCTCAGGGAGGCGGATTTGAGAAATTTCTTCCATCTCCCCTGCTTAGTGCTATACAGAATAAAGACTCTTTCTTGGCCATAAAACCTGCTGACTCAGTGTATTGGCGTCTTCTTGGGCAGCAGGCAAACAAACCTGGTTGGGCGGCAACAGATACACAAAGGAAGTTAGGATCCATGTTAAAAGTAATAAAACAGATTATATCTGCATTAAGAGAGCAGATTCAGGTTTGTTTTTGTTTTTGTTTTTGTTTTGAGACAGTCTTGCTCTATTGCCTGGGCTAGAGTGCCGTGGCATCAGCCTAGCTCACAGCAACCTCAAACTCCTGGGTTCGAGTGATCCTCCTGCCTCGGCCTCCCAAGCAGCTGGGACTACAGGCACGTGCCACCATGCCCAGCTAATTTTTTTTTTCTATTTTTAGTTGTCTGGCTAATTGGCTTTCTATTTTTAGTAGAGATGGGTCTGGCTCTTACTGAGGCTGGTCTTGAACTCCTGACCTCAAGCCATCCTCCTTGCCTCAGCCTCCCAGATTGCTAGGATTAGTATGCCTGGCCTCAGATTGTTTTTGTTACTTAGTATGTGTTTTCCATGAATTGTGGTACCACATATCCACCCCACTTCAGGTACTTATATTTTCCCCCTTCTTTAAAGTGCATTGCTTAAGGAAAATAGAAAAAAATCTATTTTTAAATATACTTTGAGAGCACCGAATCTTTCAAAATATTATCTATGCTGTTTTATACTCAACATAACTGATTCCTAATATTTATGTTATAAACAATTTTTTTCTTTTTGGCTGGGTTCCCAAATTTTTTATCTAAAGGATTTTTAGAAATGTTTAGCTCAAATGAGTGCCCACAATATGGCAAACATATAGGAGATTGCACATGAGAAGAAAATCACAGAACTTACACATTTTGAGGAACATCTCACAGCTATAAATAAGTAGAATCGACAGGCATCTCATTGAAATCGAAACAAAGAAATACACAAGCAGAGCTCAACTGTGGTTTGCTCCAGGAACATTAGAGAGGAGAGGAAGGAGCTGAAGGTGGAAGCTCAATGACGAGTGTAGTTAAGGACTGTAAGTTTAGGTGGTCCCAAGAAGGTCTCACTGAGCATTAGGAGTCTTTGTAATTACCTGATGGAGAGCAACTGAATAGTGATGCAGAGAGTAAGGTGTAAATTTAATTTCTTGTAGGATTAAAATATTTTGCATCATTACTGAGTCAGTAAAAAAAATATATATTGACTGTCGTACTAAATGTACTCCTAGTTCCAATGACTCCAAATAATTGGTATATTCTTATTATTACTATTATCTCAGCTATTCTATACGAAACATTTTAACCACCAAAACAGATATTACTTCTCTCTTTTAACCTACCCTCAACAATGAAATAGATCACCTGTTGTTATTCCTGTTTCACCAGTGACAGCACTGAGCCCCAGAGAGCCTGTGTAAATTGTCACGGTAACTCTGTGAGGATGAGTTTCAGGCCCTAGCTCAGTCCTGCTTTTCGCCCTGTTCAATGTCCCAGCTATCTTTTTTTTCATTTATTCGCTCATCTGTTATTTTAGAAGTTATTTATCAACCACATTGTATGTGCCAGGAACTGTGCCCCAGCCACAGTTGGGAGTAAGACCAACTGGGATCCTGCAGTCTCATGAGAGAGGCTGAGATTGATCAAATAATCACAGAAATAAATGTAAAAAGGAGGAATGCCTAGTAGGTACTCACAGCATGGATGGAGAAAGATTTCTCACACAGAGATTAGGATACATAAATGTAAATTTTTTTTTTTTTGGAAACAGAGTCTCACTCTGTTGCCTGAGCTAGAGTGCCGTGGTGTCAGCCTAGCTCACAGCAACCTCACACTCCTGGGCTCAAGCGATCCTCCTGCCTCAGCCTCCGAGTAGTGGCCAGGCTCTGTGTCTCATGCCTGTAATCCTAGCACTCTGGGAGGCCGAGGCGGGCGGATTGCTCAAGGTCAGCAGTTTGAGACCAGCCTGAGCAAGAACAAGACCCCGTCTCTATTAAAAATAGAAAGAAATTAATTGGCCAACCAAAAATATAGAGAAAAAATTAGCTGGGCATGGTGGCACATGCCTGTAGTCCCAGCTACTCTACAGGCCACGGCACTCTACTCACAGCAACAGAGTGACACTCTGTCTCAAAAACAAAAATGTATTTTATCTTCTTAGAGAAGAGAGCATGAGAGACAGAGAAAGAAACGGGGTGGGTGGAGGCGAGTAGGGAGACGGTGTGGCATCCCAAAGAAAGAGAAGGGGGTGCCAGCAGTGAGTCCCAGTGGCTTGCTGATTTTAAGGGAGATGAAGAGAGAAAAAATAGTGATTGCTGTCAGTTGATAACAAAAACAGCAGCAAGATGTCAAAATCCAAGATCGGGTTTCCTGCCTTTCGTTAGAGAAGGGATTATCACAAGAACTGTGACTCTGTCCTAGAGACATGGACTCTGTCCTCAAGATATGGTTGAGGCTGTAGCTCTTCTGCTGTTTACTTGGGAACTCTATAAAAGCAGATTGTTAAAAAGAATTTTGAAAGAGAGATTTACATCTCTTTTCTGTCCATTCAGCTTGCTTCAGAAGTTGTGCAAAACAGAGCTCTTGCAGGGTACCTGTTAGTGAAAGAACTCATAGGATTGATCTTTACTTGTTACTGGGGAAGTTGTGGGATTAGGTATTTTTCTGTTATTTTGCAAGGCCACCCGGTTCAGGCAGCAGTTGTGAAGAAGAGTGAAATGCAGCATGTGCCGCAATGTATCCATCCAGAAGAACTAATCCATAGCCCGGCTCCTCTTCCCACCAAGTTTTAGAATTTAGGGCCTCGTGGGAGAACCCAAGCAAGTTATGGTATGTGTCTGGGCTTGTGTTTCCCCATCTGAAAAAACAGATATAATATTTGCTATTTCATAAGGATGTTGTGAAGATTAAATGAGTTCATAGTCTAGAGAGAACAGTGCCTGGCACAATTTAAGTGATCATTTACATTCATTCGCATCATTTTTTTATTATCCCCTCTTCTAAGCCTCAATCCTCTTTAAAATGCAGGAGTAAACAAGGCCTTCTTCAGAGGGTGACAGTGAAGAGTAAACAAGTAATTATTGCGTTAACAGTCACAGCTATCATTTCTCCAGCACCTCCTTTGCATCAGACACTGTCTAACTTTTCCAACAACTCTGGAAAGGAGCTACTGCTTTTATGCTCATTTTAAAGATGTTGAAACTGAGGCATAAAGAGGTGCAATGACTTGCTCAAGAGCTCGAGGCCAGTTAGGATTTGGAGCAGTTGGAGGTTAACAGTGAGGGAGGTTCCAGGCTGGACATCTGCCCTTCATGTCCCCTTCCCCCAGGAAGCTGGATGCCTTCATCTAAGAGGTAGCCATGCTCAGTTACATGGCCCACAGGCATGAGGCCTGCAAGCTCGTCACCATCGGCTCTGGCAAGGTCTTGCCGCAAGGAGCTATAGTATGGCCATGCACAAGGGCTCCTGCTGGGAGCAGCCCATCCACCTGGAGCTGCTGCAGTTCCTGGGGGACGGTGCGGCTGTGTGCAGGGATTTCTACACGGGACAAGGGAAGTTAAGACCCCTGGGTCCTGGGGAAGGAGGGGATGAAGACCCAGACACCAGTGTCTGAGGGAGGAAGGGGCTGGGGGCCTACACTTCCACATCAGAAGGAATACTTCTTTCCTGAAGGAATACATCAGAAGGGTACTTATAGCAGGTGACCTCTGATCTCCTCCCCCAGATGAGATAGAGATGCTGGAGCGCCTGTGACTCTCCAGGATCTGCCACAGTGACAAAATCGAGGTGACGAGCAGCAAGCTGGACATGAACAACATGGCAGGTGTCTTCTACATGCTCCTGGTGGTCATGGGTCTCTCTCTGTTGGTCTTCACCGGGGAGCACCTGGTGTACTGGCGCCTGCGGCACTGCGAGGAGCCCACACATAGCATGGACTTCCTGCTGGCCTTCTCCAGGGTATGAGGGAGAGAGGGAGGCAGCGGGGAAGAGATGGCGGAGACACAGGTAAAGAGTGGCAGACAAGGAGATACAGGCAGAGATGGGGCGAGAGGGGGAGATAGCAGGGAGACACAGCATAGATGGGGGAGATTCAAAGATAGAAATGCAAGGGAGGCTCAGGAGAGGAGGGAGGAATCAAGGGAAAGCAGGCGTCCGGGCATCCCGCGCTGACTCTGCTCTGTCCCCCGGCCATCAGGGCATGTACAGCCGCTGCAGCGCTCAGGCCCCCACCGCCGCCAGCCAAGATCCTACCACCGCCACAGCCTCTGCCCAGCCCCGCGTACCCCACGGCACGGCCGGCCTCCGGACCCGCGCCCTTCGTGCCCCGCGAGCGTGCTGCGGTGGACCGCTGGCGCCGGGCTAAGGGCGCGGGGCCACCGGGAGACGCGGGCCTGGCCAATGGCTTTCACCGCTAGCTACTGAGGCCCCATCTAGCGGGCCCCATCTAGCTGCAGCGCCTGAGACCTGAACCAGACGCGCGCGCCTGCTGCGTCCGGGCGCCTGCTATACCCACCGGCTGTGCTTCCCCAGCAGAAGCCGCGGCCCTCCTACTTAGTGATCGTGCACCACAGGGAGCCGTCCGCATCGCCACAGCCACCGCCGTGGGGCCATCTCTCTGCTGCCTGGCCTTCCAGGACTAGAGCCCGCCTGCGCTCGCGGCGAATGGCTGGGGCCTGGCGCAGGGGACGCGGGCAGCAGAGCCCCTGTGTCGCACGGCCCCCTTGCCCTTAGCTCGACCAAGAGCCATTGCCGCTGGACTCAGAGGACCCGGAGAACCTGGGCCGTACGTCGCTGGGCAGCCTGGAGCCCTGGTGGTTCGCCGACTTTCCCTACCCCTAAGCCAAGCTCCTCGGCCCCAACTGGTCGTTAGGCAAGCTCGGCGGTGGCGCACGGGCAGCTGGAACTATCTGCCTCCGCGCAGCGTTCCAGCCTCCTGGCACTCCCACCCACCGCCGCTGCACCTCCGTTGCTCGCACGACAGCCTGGACGGCGGCGACCCCCTGAAGCCAGGACCGTTGCGAATGCCCGGGGCCCTGACACCCCGCACCCGCTGTGGCAGCACTCCGCCACCGCCGCCGCCGACTCGCCTGCGGCTGGGGCTGGGACCTTCCGGGGCAGCCCACTCCGCGCTCGCTGGAGGACCTGCCGCCGCCCCAGTGCGCAGACTCCCGGGCCCTCCCGCCACGCTCGCTGCTGTCCGCGGCCGCGCTCCACGGGAGACACCGGGGCGGGGACCTGGGCACCGGTAGGGGCTGGGCGCACGTCTCCAGCCTCAAGCCTGAGGTAGGACCAGGCCCTGGGAGCCCCACCAACCCTTTGGTCAGAGCGTGCCACACCCTCCGAGGGGCACGCGGAGAGGACAGGACCCGCGTGGCTTGGGAAGTGTTAACCGGGGAAAAAAGCCAAACTCTGTAAAATAATTTTAAAGAGATTTACTCTGAGCCAAATTTGGAGACCATGACCCGGAGCTTCGCCCAAGAAGCCTTGAGCAAGTAGACTCCCTGTGGCTGGGTTACAGTTTGGTTTAATACATTTCAGGGAGACAGGGGTTACAGGTAAAGTCATAAAGCAATACATGGGAGGCATACACTGGTTTGGCCCTAAAGGTGGGCCATCTCATGCCGGGGCTTACAGTTTATAGGTGGGTTTAAAGATTCTTTGACTTGCAATTTGGTTAAAGACGTGAAGGTTTTATCTAAAGGCTTGGAATGTTTTTAAGATAAGGAGCTGTTTATCAGAGATAAGCCACTGGACATAGATTTGTTGTGTAAATTGAGGACCTGCAAGTTTGTCTTGCATAGCCTAAGGCCTGTTAATGGGTTACAAAGGATGTCCCTAAGAAGAGAGGGGGGCATGATGAGGCACGTCTGACCTCCCTCCTCCTGATAGGCCATTTAGTTTTAGGATATTCCTTTGGCCAGAAGGGGGTGCATTCAGACAGCTGGTGGGTGGCGTGAGCCTTAAGATTTTATTTTAGTTCACAATTCCCCCGCTTTTGGCCAAGATCTGTCAGAGGCAACATCTGTGGCCAAACTCTTATTTTGTCCCATATGTTGCCAGGGTGGTATGGCTACCTGCCCTGGGTCCATCCAGTCCTTCTGTGGGACCCTTGTGGCCAAGAGGACTGAAGAGCTGAAAGGGGGCTTACAGCCAATTAAGTATTTTAGGCCAAACAGGACTGGAGGTAGACAGGCACTCATCAAAATCCTAAAATCTTCTAAGTGACATTGATAAGGGAAACCCCCATCTATTACTTGGCACATCAGGCACCTGAGATCCCCACCCATATGCTGATGGAAGACCCACATCAGCCTAATACTAACCTGTTACCTGGCCCATCAACTGGTCTATTGCCTGGCATCAGCAAAACACTGAATCTATTGCCTGGCGCATCAACATAATATTAACCTATTACCTGACACATCAACTAACCTACACCTGATACCTCACCCCTCGGACCACCCCAACTTAATAAAAATGGGAAAAATCAGGTAGACGGTGCTTAGAATTTGATGGCAAGGCCCCTCTGAGCCCGCCGGAGAATTGATTGCTGCTCAGTTTGTCCTCGGGACCACCCGCTGTAACGCTTGCTGTAACACAAGAGGCAGGCAGACAAGGCAAAGTAAGAAAATTTTTGCTTCTGAAGCCTTCATTTTAAGTTAGTTTTCGGAATCCTATCAATATAAGATCGCCCAACTGTAGACTGAGAGAAAAAAAACGTTCAGCGCCAATCCTTAGCACCTCAAATAATGATACAAAGTGGTACCATGCTTTTTACATGAGGATTAAGCTGTTTTAAAAACAATTTAAATAGTCTCAAAACTGCCTGCAGAGCCCACAGTGGCTGAGGTGGCAAGTGCTGAAAAATATTTAAATTAAAAAAAAATAGTCTCAAAACAATTTTTTGAGTGTAAACTTGAGTACATGTAATATTTATTAAGAGTAAGACTGTTTTGAGATTCTCTTGGATTTTAACCATCATTCACTTTTTATGTTAAAATAAATTACTACACAAAAATTAATAATTTAGAATTTTTTCCCTAGGCAAAAACTTTGTTACAGCAACATAATGTACACATAACCAGCTAGCTTGTAAAGAGTAGGACAAAAATGGACAAAACGAAGGGAAAACTAAAGCTTCCAATTTAAGTTCTTCTAACTATAACTTCTAGGACAACTCTGAATCCCTGACAGTACTGTTAATATTAGATGACAGTGAGTTAGAAACACATTTTGTGTACCTCTCTACAGACATTGAATCAGTGGAAGTAAACTATATCTACACTTAGGGTTAAAAGACCAAAACCAAAATATTTTCGTAAACCTTTGACCATAAGTTTGTGTGTGTGTGTGTGTTGTACTTGGTGTTTTATTTTTTCTAATTTGCTGACACTTAGGCACATTTGCATTTTTACCTTAAAGTTAAACACATAGGTATTTTTTGTTGGTAATGCAGATTTAGTGATTATCATTAGACCAAATGTCAAATTTACTTATCAAAAATCACACATTATTTTGTCTTTGGCTGAGTTTATATTTTCATAACCTTTATGTCAAATCTTGACATCTCAAGAACATAAAAATGTCCAGTAAAATCCAGGCAAAAACAAACGTATGCTGACTGTTATAGTCCAAAACTCAAGAAAAGACCACCTTAGAGCAAACTGAATCAGATTAATCAGACTGGGGTTTATTCAGCTGGCCAGTGTCTGCTCTCTACCCGCTCTGAGACAGGCTTTCAGAGAGCAGCAGCCAGATAGGAGAGGCCGGCCTTTTTTAAAGGAAAAAAACCACACTCTAAAAATATCTAATTAAGCAAGCACAGTTACAAAAGCAAACCAAGCATTAATCTTAGCTATGATATATTCTTTATCTTGTTTTAGCACCATGGGTGGGGGCGGTTGGAGCCTTGTTAAGAATCACCGGTTACAATTACAATTTAACTTTGAAGCAATGTGACTATGGACAACATTAATCTTAGTTAACTAAAATACATGTTATGTTTTGTGATCTAAGCCAGAGTGCATTTCACTGGGTACACGAAGCATGTCAAGGCCTCAGGTGTCCAGGGCGTTCTGACCCTGGACTAGGGCTATATCGGGTGAGCCGTTATGCCATGCACCACCTCCCTTTTATTTCTTTTTTAAATTTAATCACACTAGCAGGTGCGAGATGGCAGGTCCGGAGTCAGATAAGGGTCAGCAGAAACTTTTCCACTTTCTCTCTTAAGTAAGCAAACATAATGCAAATAATGGCTGATTATTTTCTGCTTATGGCCCCTAGGCTCTTACACTGACAATTTGAAAACATTTTTACTATTAGTTCACTAATAACATTTTTTTATTTTTTAAATAATAACACAGCTTATTTTACCAAAGATTACTAAATTTATGAGCACTCCCTTATTTTTAAGCCAGTCCGGAACCATGTAAGTACAAACACATAATACATGGACAGACACAAACATACCTAAACATATACATTCTCACAAACATATACACGCACACAAAGTTCTAATAGATTTTACCCTAGAACTCTAGCCATGAGATGGTAACACAAACTCACCAGTCTGTAAAAGACAGATGGATCCAAATTTCCTCTGAGGAAACTGGAACTTGTTCACGTGGCAAATTTTAGGTCCCCTTATAGGTAACCTAATTAGGCCTGTGGATCAAAGTTTTGGGTAAAGCAGTTTCCTTGGCAGTTTGATTTTTTCAAAAAACTTTTACCCTTTTTTTTTTCTTCAGTTCAAAATGAGTTTTCAATGTTTGCTTTTTAGCTAGAACTGGCGGCAGGATCTCCAGGTAGCCTTTTAATTGTAAATACTGTAAACAATGAGTTATCTTAACATCAATAGAAAAAGTTAGCAGGTTTTAGAGAAGCCAGAAGAGAAGAGAGAGATAGCTTGAGACATTTTAACTCTACAGTGGTAGGTCGACCATTTGAGCTCTGAATTTTCCTTGATGTAATTTGCCCTTTCATAAAACTTGTGCACAAGAATGAGCTATAACCAGCTGGAGCCCTAGAAAATCTGGCATGCCTTGGAGTCTTT
>CAUYRT010051332.1:0-28593 GCA_963574885.1 Lepilemur ruficaudatus
TAAATTTATATAAGTAGAGTGTTGTAAACTACAGAGAAGATGAAAAATGTGTTTTCACAGGATCTATATTGTGAACTAAATCTTTTTTGTGACTTCTTTGTGATGTCTGGGTGACAAATATATGTAATAAGTGTGTTTAAAAAAAAAAGAAAGAAATATGTTTACCAAACAGAATGAAACCTAGTTTCTAGCTTTTCATGTCCCACTTTGCCTTCCATAAACTAGAATTTCCCTTGGTTAGTGGCACTTGTTAGATATGATTGAGGTAGGACTATTACAAAAGATAGATGCAGTTCACTGAGGATATACTACTGGACACCCATATTAACAAGCATTCTTTCTGGTAAAGTTTAGGACAAAGTAAAAGAGATAAGATTAGACATCTGATTGCTCACACTCTGGGTTAGGAGAATCTGCAATTATTGTCCTCTGTCTCTAGGGGAAAATTCAACTGAAGTTTCCATATAACCCCAGTTCCTGTTTTATAGGGTTTTCAAGGGAGGCGTCAGGGAGAACTGAACAAAGGAGATAGGAGCTAGAGCAGTGAGGTCCAACACAACTTTCTGCAATAATGGAAATGTTCTATACATGTACTGCTCAATATGGTAGCCACTAGCCACATATAGCTACTGAGTATTTGATATGTGGCTACATATGATCGAGGAATCTGAAATTTTAATTTTATTTAACTTCAATTTATTTAAATAGCCACATATAGTTAGTGGCTACCATACTGGACAATACAGACCTAGAGAGATAAAAACCCATATAAGGCTGGGCATGGTGGCTCACGCCTATAATCCTAGCACTTTGGGAGGCAGAGGTGGGAGGATCACTTGAGGCCAGGAGTTTGAGACCAGCCTGGGCCATAGTGAGACCCTACAAAAAATATGAAAAATTAGCTGGGCTTGGTGACTCAGTCCCAGCTGCTTGAGAGGATGGGGGAGGTTGCGGGGGGGAGTTGGTGGGGATGGGAAGATCAATACTGCACTCTATCTTAGGAAACAGAGCAACAGCTTGTCTCAAAAAAAAACAAAAACAAAAAAACAAAAAACAAACCCCAAACCCAAATTAGAGGTCCTAAAATTCTAATCAATGTAGACAAGGTAGGTCCTCCTATATGAAAATGCTTACTGTTGCTTAGGTAACACCAGGAGTTAAAACCATGCAGGTGAAAGCTTCCTAAATGTGGTTTACAAGCCTGTATAAATTCAAGGCATATAATTAAATGCTGTCAGTGGTATGCAAGCGAACAATTCTGTCCTTGTGATCCCTGTGAGCCTGCAAATCATTTTCAGGTTGACTTCTACATAACACTAGTTTGGGAAACTTTCTAGTGACAGTACGTTTTTTCCCCCCAATATCAGGACAATTAGAATCACTCCCAAGCTCCTCCTCTCTCTGTAGCTAAATTCCCCCAGGCCTGGGTCACACCCCTAACTACTTCACAGTTCCATTCTAGTCCTGAACCAGGAAGTCAATGCTTTGAGACATCTGGCAGGATTTCCTGAGGCTTATTATCTAGAGTGTAAAGATCTGCTTAGCAGCCACATTCCACAGCCTTCCCAAGGTTTCTGCAAAAAAAAAGTGGGAAAATGAAAAAGGAAAGCAAAAACCTTAACGACACAAAAAAAGCCAGGGTCTGTGTGATGTGTGGTATCTTTAATCATAGACTGTAAAGTGCAGCTAAAGCCAAAGGTGCAAGATTAAAAAGGTTCTGCTTTCAGTCTTAGAATCCCCCTTGCCCCCCTTTTAACTTAGAAGGAAAAAGGAGGCATAAGATTTGGTAAAAGCAAGGTTTAAAGCCACGGATAAATATAAGAGACTGGAGTTCAAGTGGGATATCTTTGAACCCAGGACCACTGGTGAATTACCACAAAGGGCAGGTGCCCCAGAATCACCAAAGTGAATTGTTATTGTTTTTAAAATAAGAGTAGACTACCAAGAAAAGGCAGTTTTTCTGGAGATACAAGTTTAAATCATTTGCTTCACATCATTATTATCTAAAGATGAGAGGAAGGTAAAGAATAGTGGTAAATTAGGAAGACACAATTAGAATAGTGGTAGATTAGGAACACAGAACCAAACACATTCACTAAACATGCTTGTTTCTCAAGACTGTTGAAAGAGTGGCTAATATACTTTTATGTTCTCTCGTCTTATGCCTTAAACTTTAAGAGAACTGAAAAAAAAATGTTTTTGTTATAACTCAAAAGGCAATAGGGACAAGTTATTTAAAAAAGAGTTTTCTCCTTTTTTGTAGTACCATACCTGTCATTAGAGGAGAAATCCATTCCTAGGACGATGCTTTCTTCAGTGTCTTGTCTACCATTAGTTGAAACTACTACCATATAGCGTGTTCGATTCTGGTAAGTACTTTCCAGTCTCACAGCCTGGAGGTTAACAGACAACAGAGAAATTAAGAAATTCAGAAGGTTAATTTTAGATCATTCAACCCTTTTTCCTTAGTATCTTAAAGGATACACAGGAAGGCAGCAGAGCCAGTAGTCAGGAGACATAAATTCAAATCCCAGCTCATATACTAACTATAATACCTTTGGTAAGTTACTAAATTAATTGGAAGGAAATATAATACCTGAGCATCAGGTCGTTTTAAGAGTCTTAAAATTTATGCACATAAAGCACAGTGCTTGGCATATAATAAATGCTCAATAAATATTTGCTATTAGCATCATTTATTAGCAGAGCATGTTTTAAAGACTGAAGAGGGGAATATGAGGTATATGAATGTGAGCATTGGTCTCAAAGATACAATTCCCACAAACAATTATAATATCAAACTATTAGCATCATCTAAGGATAGTATTAGCTATGCTCTATTGAATTCCTGCACATTGATACACTGTAAGATTTTTAGTTTTAATGATAATTAAAGAAGATTGCTTTGTCAGAGGCTTCTTATTTTTTCTGTCAAAAAGTTTTAAATTAGGCCGGGCGCGTTGGCTCACGCCTGTAATCCTAGCACTCTGGGAGGCCAAGGCGGGTGGATTACTCAAGGTCAGGAGTTCAAAACCAGCCTGAGCAAGAGTGAGACCCCGTCTCTACTAAAAATAGAAATTAACTGGCCAACTAAAAATATATAGGAAAAATTAGCCAGGCATGGTGGCGCATGCCTGTAGTCCCAGCTACTCGGGAGGCTGAGGCAGGAGGATCGCTTGAGCCTAGGAGTTTGAGGTTGCTGTGAGCTAGGCTGACACCACGGGATTCTAGCCTGGGCAAGAGAGTGAGACTCTGCCTCAAAAAAAAAAAAAAAAAAAAAAGTTTTAAATTATTGCTTATTTATAAGGGCCTTATTTATAAAGGACCTTCAGAAAATTTGAA
This sequence comes from Lepilemur ruficaudatus, assembly GCA_963574885.1. Taxonomy (NCBI): domain Eukaryota; kingdom Metazoa; phylum Chordata; class Mammalia; order Primates; family Lepilemuridae; genus Lepilemur; species Lepilemur ruficaudatus. Next base: position 3,343 of record CAUYRT010051332.1, read on the forward strand.
TATGGACAGCGTCCTAAACAAAACTAAGGATTTACTGTTAAGTGTGATAATGGCACTGTGGTTACCGTGCCTTTAAGTATCTAGAGTGAAATGACATGATGTCTGAGTTTTACTTTAAAATGTACCAACAAAAAAAAAAAAAAAAAAAAAAGGAGAGGGGAGAACAGATGAAAGAAGTCGGGCAGAATATTGATGATTAAGGAAGCTGAGTAATGAGTTCATGAGGATATTTATGTCCTATTTTGACATGTTTGGAAATTTTCTTAATAAGAAGTTCAAAAAGATACCTTATAAACCTTAAAAATAAAATTAAACAACTTCTAGGCAACACTCATTCAAATATTTATTATACATATATTGTGTATATAATCACAGTGTAAGTGCTGAGGATTCAATGGTGGGAGAGAGAGACATGGTCCCTGCCCTCATGGGAGTGTACACTCTAGTCTACTCTTCATTTGTTGTTAATAATAATGATAATAAAACGATAGATCCTTGGAAGCCAAGAAAATGGGGTCTGGAGGCAAATTCCTCTTAATAAAATAACCCTTGTTCCTTATCTTAGAAGAGAAACAGAATTCTAATTCATCAACTGGCTCAAGATATTTGTCAGAAATTTGACAGAAATTTCCATTTGGAATTTTTTTCAGTGCTGCTGAAGGAGTCTCCAAGAAGGAGTCTCCTTCCCCTTAACTCTGTCACTATTCCAAAATGACCAAGCAAAGAGAAAAAGAGGCATAGTTAAACAGCTCAAATGACCCATTTAGCAAGGCAGAAGTGAGACTACCATATCTTTTTGTCTCTATTCTGATACTCCTAGCAAAAGCTAGGGAAGCACAAATAGAAGTGGCTACATTGAAGCTTATCTCTAATAAGAGCTGATACAACAAGAATGTAATGCTCACCATTCTGATGCCAAATGCATAAGATAGAGAGCTGCACTGCTGACTTTATGTTCCATAAAGTAACAGAGCATGTAAAACCAAATTCACTTAGGAGAAGCTAAGGCAACTAACATTTAGGTGGACTAAGTTCTAGAGGACTGGGATCAAGAGAGAACTATGGATAGTAGTAAGTGCACATGAGGTGGACTGGGAGGCAGTACTGACTCTTTCCTTGATTGTACAAATATTCTACATGTTAAATTAACCAGAAAACCTGGTACAAGTAAACTAGAATTTCTTATAAACAAGATCTCAGATATTATTACATATTTCAACTTGGACTTGCCTTGGCCCAAGTTCCCTGAATGTGTTAGAGGCTCTTTCATCCTTTGTCAAGGCTCTGGGAATTTCTGGCAAGGCTCAAATACAAATGGCATGGGAACAACTGAATTGTGCTTCTGACAATTTGTCTGCAGCTCCTACACCAACTAGTAGCAACTGACTGGCTAAGTCGAAGCTGATAAAAGGAAAAATATATCCTCCATAAATACTACCTATAAGGCAAGTTATCAGGCCAAATTAGAAGTGTGCAGCAAGAGTTTCTTTTTAAGTGATATTCAGCGTAAACATTAGTTGTCTCTTTTTAAAAAGTAATGTTTATTTATTTATAATATCAAGAACATTTCAAATGTTTGGCTCTCCCTTGTTTAATCTAATTATAAAAGAAGATCCCAAACCTAATGGGAAAGGCCCCAGCTATCTCACACTGATTTGGGCTTGAATAACAGGCACATTTCAGATTCATTCAATTTTAAGCTTCTTAGATGGAAGAACAGCACTTAGAGTTCTTGAAATTTGATCATAGCCACTAGATAGTACCCACAGTAGTTCATAAATTCTTACTAAAGGGAAGTGGAGCTTTAATCAGGGGGTCAGGAGCCAAGACATTAATTCGATTTCTATATCCTATTAGAAGGATAAGATAAAATCTTTAAAGAAAAAATTCTGAAATGCCAAGGATAGACCTGAGGCTTTTAAAGTTCCTTTTAAGCTTCAAGATTCTAGGTTAAAGAATTAAAATCTATGAGCCACACACATAAAGAAAAATCTAATACCATGCTGGTTTGAGGTTTATTTTATATTCCTCAAATATAGGGGAGAAGATTAGTAAAATCTAATAATCTGTCAAGCCAATCAGAGAAATGCCATTTAAAATGGCAGTTTGTATATAATACCCTGATACTGAAAATGACAGCATTTCCAATGTTTCCTCAGTCTCCAGAGCTTACATGGAATAAATGACTGGAATAAGACAATAACTGAAATGCATTTCATTAATCAACGAAAGTTCTCATTGAAAAGGAAACTACTGAAGTCCATTCTTTTTTGAGACAGTCTTACTCTGTTGCCTGGGCTAGAGTGCTGTGGCGTCAGCCTAGCTCACAGCAACCTCAAACTCCTGGGCTCAAGTGATCCTCCCGCCTCAGCCTTCTGAGTAGCTGGGACTACAGGTGTGCACCACCAAACCCAGCTAATTTTTTCCATTTCTAATAGAGACGTAGTCTCACTCTTGATCAGGCTGGTCTGGAACTCCTGACCTCAAGCAATCCTTCTGCCTCGGCCTCCCAGAGTACTTAGGATTACAGGTGTGAGCCATCGTGCCTGGGCTGAAGTCCATTCTAATTGTCCAAACAACAATATTTCAGATTTTAAAACTTGGCAACAAGAGCAACTGAGATAATTATTCCAAAAAATTACATTTATTGCCTAAATTTGGAATTCTATTACAAGTTTCATGTGAACTGGATCCAGCAATCTTAGGACTGAAGTAGGTCTGATAGACATCTCCTGTCTCTGCTTTATTCCTGAAAAAACCCAACCCTGTTTTTAAAGATCACTATCAAAGAATAATGTTAAAAACTTTCCTCAATATCTAATTTAAATACTTAACCTAATTATAAGCAGTTTACAAACACTGCCTGATGCAAGAGCTTCTCTCCTTAGCATCACATGATATCAGGTAATACTCCTCCTTTAGCTTACACCGCACCTTCACCTTTAATTTCTTTTCACCAAGAGTCTTACATCATGCCCCTGCATGCAATGTTTATCCTCAGGGAAGCCACATTATAAAGACCCAAAGTCTAGACAGGCAGCTCACTCAATCTATCAGAGGGAAAAGTTTCAAAAGTATGTAAATATTAAATTCTAGCCAAAAGAACAAAGCAATATCAATAGCTAAAATTAAAATAGACTTTAGATGTGACAGTAAGAAACTAAAGAACACTGTCTTCGGAAAAAAAATAGATTAGACCTTGAGGGAGTCTCTGGATTTAAAAAAAAATTATCTCCATGAAGTTCTTAAATTTTAAAAAAAAACTATGAATTATATTCTGTGTAGCCATTAAAAACCATGGTTTATTTATTGACATGGAAAAGATATCCATGACAAACTGTGAAGAAAGTAGGTTACAAAACAGTATTTATATTTTTATCTCATTTTTGTAAAAATAAAACGATGTGCTCACTCGTTCTCTCTCATGTACATACAAGAAAAAAAAAAAAAAAACGAAGAAAATTTATCCAAATCTCTAAGAATGGTCTTCTCCGAGTAGAGAGTACAGAATGATTTTTACTTTCTTCTTGATACCTTTTTGTATTAAATATTATCTAACTTAGAAAAAAAAAAACCTCATGTAATACACTTATATTTAGAAAAAAAAAGGCAACATACGGTAAAAACCAAAATCCTACAATTAATTTTTTTTTTTTTTTGGGAGACAGAGTCTCACTCTGTCACCCTGGGTAGAATGCAGTGGCATCATAGTAGCGCACTGCAACCTCAACGTCCTGGACTCAAGTGATCCTCCTACCTCAGCCTCCTGAGTAGCTGGGAGTATAGGCATGCACCACCAGACCTGGCCAATTTTTTCTATTTTTGGTAGAGATGGAGTCTTGCTCTTGCTCAGGCTGGTCTCGAACTCTTGACCTTAAGCAATTCTCCCGCCTTGGCCTCCCAGAGTGCCAGGATTATAGGTGTGAGCCACCTTGCCCAGCCAAAATTCATTTTCTTAAATTCTTCTGCAAAGTATTCAAAAAGACCTCCTTTTACCTTAACAGCGTGCCTCAGCTCTAATTAAGATTAATTGAAGTTACTTCAAATGTCCTGAAAATTCTCAATTTCCTAGTTTTTTTAAATTAAATGATTGGTCTTTGATAATGTGCAGGAGTACTATAAAGCCACTTCCTTTATTATAGCAGCTACAGTTTTCCTAAGCACTAAAGTTAATGCTTGATACCTGTATTTAGATCGCAGAGCTTCCCTGGGGGAAAAGATTGGTTTTGTCCTATTTTTAATGCTAAAGCAAAATGTAGGGTTTAGTAGCATTATTAAAAAAAAAAATAAAGGCAGGACTTTTAGTTGACTATCAAACTTTTAACCTTATGCACAAATCCCAAGTAAGAGTTTTAGCATTCCAAATTTAACTCAAAACAAAAGCCTTTGCTTTGAGTCTACAAATGCTCTTTTCAGTTAGAAAAGTGCTAATTTGTCCAAAGTCATACAATGTATTCACTCATTTTCTTGAAGATGACTCACTCCATAATCTGCAATATAATGACTATGTGTTTGTAACAATTCAAAACAACTATAAAATGGCTTGTCATTTGAACTCTGAATTAATTCAGAGGCGTCAGTTACATTTTCTGAATTTATATTTTATAAATGTAAAGCAGCTGAAGCTGCATATTTTAGCAAGAAAAGATTTAATTGCCAATTCTGCCTTCCTGCTTCCTTCACGCCCTCTCAAGTCTCATGTGGTTAAAATTATTTTAATAGAGGTTCAAACCAAACTCCAGAACATTATCATTGAGAAAAAGATAAACTGAATGATGTTAAGATCTCAGCTTTAACTTTACCAAACCACACAGATTTTGGAAGCTATCAGCAAATACCTATTGGGCATCCAGTATGTGCAAGTGACTGTTAGGGGTTTTAGAAGAGTGGTATTCAAAGTGTGATTCCTTAACTTGCAGCATCAGCATCACTTGGAAACTGGTTAAAAATACAAATTATCAGCCTGAGCAAGAGTGAGACCTCATCTCTACAAAAAATAGAAAAATTAGCAGGTGTGGTGGCACATGCCCATAGTTCTAGCTGCTCAGGAGGCTGAGGCAGGAAGATTGCTTGAGCCCAGGAGTTTGAAATTGCAGTGACCTATGATGAAGCCACTGAACTCCAGCCCAGCCTGGGTAAGAGAGCAAGACCCTGCCTCAAAAAAAAAAAAAAAAAAATCACTGCTTCCCCTTCATCAATCAAACTCTACAGGTGAAGGCCAGCAATTGGTGGTTTGACAAAGCTCTCCAGGTGATTCAGATGTACTCTCAAGTCTGAGAATCACAGATTTTTTTTTTTTTTTTTTTTTTGAGACAGAGTCTCACTCTGTTGCCTGGGCTAGAGTGCCATGGCGTCAGCCTAGCTCACAGCAACCTCAAACTCCTAGGCTCAAGCAATCCTTCTGCCTCAGCCTCCCAAGTAGCTAGGACTACAGGCATGCACCATGCCCGGCTAATTTATATATATATATATATATATATATATATATATATATTTAAGTTGGCCAATTAATTTCTTTCTATTTTTAGTAGAGACGGGGGTCTCACTCTTGCTCAGGCTGGTTTCGAACTCCTGATCTTGAGCGATCCTCCCGCCTCGGCCTCCCAGAGTGCTAGGATTACAGGCGTCAGCCACTGTGCCCGGCCTGAGAATCACGGCTTTAGATTATTAATACTGTAAGAACTGTATCTTCCCTTTGTTCACGTTTAAAGAATTGTTTAAGAAAGAAGTATATCAAGATATACAGACAAGATTTACATAAATATATATGATGTTACTTTTGGTCAGAGCATAAAAGTTTTTTAAAATTAAAATAAAAATTAGGATATAAAATAATTATGAAAGGAATCTTTTAAGTTGCAAAGTGCGTTTCCTAAGAAATATTAGTGGCCATGTAAAGAAGGCAATAGAGGCAGCATTCCAGAGAAAGAAATGACAAAATTTAAATACAGAATGATTAAGTGAATGAAGAATCAGTGATTAGCATAGAGTTCAGAGGCCTGATCAACAACTTTCCACAGTTAATCTTATGTTCTCCTCATTATCTCTCTTCCTGGACAGAAAGTAGAGATTAACCATTTAAACTTAAAGTATCTGTGGCTCTCACTGTATTTCCAAGTAACCACTCTACACTATTAACAGAAGAACTCATTACCACACACCTCTGTATTAGCTTCTGAGGAATCTTCCTTAAATACTGTAGTTGTCTCATGTCATTCCTTGGCTCAAAAATCTGTAATGTTTCACAACTGCTTACTGAAAATGGAGAGGGACTACCTATAGTTAGTAATCTAGAAGGTCAGATAGGAAATGCAAACGAGCAAAGTAAGCCATGTGAGGATTAAATGGGTAGAAACACTTTTTCACTTCCACTTTCATCCATTTTTGTTTTCCTACTTTTACTAGAGGCAGTACTATAAGCAAACTAACAGGGCAGGAATGATGACAAATGGTGACATTTGACTTTAGTGTCCAGAAGACAATAAGATATGTGGGGACTATGGTAAATTAAGAACCCATGCCACAACTTCCCCTGCCCCAGTCTAGTCAAGTTTTGCCATGTGAGAATAAAGCCAGAAATTTTTGATTTTTGAAGACAAGCCCCAAGTCTGGATTTTTATATGAAATCATCCAACTTTAAAATTCTGGCTTATATTAAAAAAACAAAAACAAAAACAAACAAAAAACCCACTGTGATCCATACAACACATATCTCTGGCCTATGCACTGCCAGTTTGAGAATTCCAGTTTAGAGTATTAAATCCATCCTGCCTTGATTTTTGGTGTCTATCTTCCCTATAATAACAATAATCCTCACACTTAGGTAGCACTTTGTGCTCCTCAATATGTCTTCATGTCCATTTGATCCTTTCAACTGTGAGTAGTAGTCAGGAGACAAGGAAATGGGCACAGACAGCATAAATTGTACAACATTATATTATGATTATAAGATTATAATGTAATTGGTAAAAACCTAAGTCCAGATCTCTGAGGCCAGCACCAATCTTTGGCCATTTCACTCCCTCCTTATCTTTCTCTATGTGTGTTTTTGCTTATGTGTCCATCTAGAATGATTTCTTTCTGTCAATCTAAATGTCATCATTTTAAAAGGCCCAGCTCATGCCCCACTATCTATATAAACTTTCCTCAACTAGGTCAAATTCCCAAGTTTTCTCTCCTTTTTCTGAACTTCAATTGTTATTAGTCAATAACTTACAAATTTGTGCTAACAGTCTTGAACCATCAAATTATTTCATATCATTCCACATTAGCTTAGATCCCCAATTAAATTCTAAGATCCTGGATAATAGGGACATGCCATTCATCTTTCCTATTCCACATAGTTCCCAGCACTATGTTGGGACATAAAAATGACAGTTTAACATTGGCTATCTTGGACAGTCTTTTGAGAAGGAAAATTATGATGATATCACTAACTTACCAGCCTGATATTGTCTTCTGGGCGGAGTAATATGAACATTGCTTGGAGATGCTGTTGGAGATCACCTGGTAAAATTTATAAAGCAAAGGATAATTATTGTCCATTCTAATGTCAACAGAGAGGATTCCTTCTACCCTAGTGACTTTCGTAAAAGAAAGTTATGATTCACTGAAGGACTCTAATTAGACACAGAAATTAAATAATATGATTACTGACTTATTTTTAAATGAAAAGAAAGAATGGTAGACTGCATCTTTATGCATTTAATTTTAGTCTATACTACATTAAAATTTCTGTCTGTCCTATGGATGGTGCACTTGAGACCAAACTCAGCTTTACTGTGGTGGAGGCTGACAAGAAATCTGTTGGGCAGAGGCAACACTTGGCTGTGCTTTCCGGCCCACTGAATAGAGGAATAGAGGAATTTTGAAAATGAAGTGTGCAGTTACAAGAATTATCCATAATTTTTAAAAAGCTAACCATTTTGTCATTCCTATTTCTATAATAATCTTCTGTTGCACTTCACCTAAGAAGACTTTTAGATTCTCCTCAGAACAATGTCAATAGTTTAAAATGATTTTCATATCAGTGGCTGATATAAAAATGAGAGTATATATTAAATATAGCATATAAGGGATATATATTCTCTTGAACATATGATTAGGTGCTTTAAAATGACTGATTATCTGAATCTTCACTTTTTCTTATAAAGAAATATTTTATAAAACAAAGTTGAAATTTCTGCATATTAAACTAGTATAGATTTCCTCATATGCTCTATTCCATACTAGGAAATCTGAGGCATTGGGTAGCTGGAGACATTAGATAATGCACTACCATAAACGAAGATAATCTGAGAACAAAAAAACTTCATTTCTTCCCACTCAGGTCCAGCCCTTTTTAAGATTCTAAGGTGACTGACATGGCCACGTAATCATGCATGCCAGTATTTACATTGGCCTTGGAATCTACATGTACAATTTTCTTCCAGTTAACTTCACAGCTGTTAATTATGAGATGAAATACTGATTTGGGCAAGAAGTAGAAAGAGTTAGGAAGAAAAAAAGTAGGTTGTCTAACAGGTGCGTTTGTCTAAAAGGTCAGCAAATCTGAAAGCCTTTTCTTTTATTCCCCCTTCCTTCTCTTAAAGAATAGTTTTCTTGCCTTTTATTTCACTGCTGGCTTCTGACCAATGTCATTATTGCAGAATCTTTCAACTTTCAAAATTAGAAAGGACAGTCATTATGTTTGGCCAGATCCATTCTACTACATTTCAAACCCAGAGACGCAATTTAAGTTTCATATGCAAGAACACATGTGGTTCTCTTTACTCTTGACTGGGAAAAAGAAAAAAAAAAAAGAAAGAAAAAAAGAACCAATGTGGGCTCCTTGGTATAAACCCAAGAGAAACAAAAACGTTTGTCCATATAAAAACTTGTACACAAAGTTCATACAGCATTATTCATAATAGTCAAAAAGTGAAAACTCAAATGTCCATCAACTGATAAGCAGATAAATAAAATGTGTTATATCCACACAATGTGATATTATTTGATTGTAAAAAGGAATTCAGTACTGATACATTGGATGACCTTTGAAAACATGCTAAATAAAAGAAGACTGTCTCAAAAATCCACTTATATGGAATGTCCAGAATAGGCAAATCTATAGACACAGAAAGTAGATTAGGCTGCGTCTACGGCCATACCACCCTGAAAGCGCCCGATTTCGTCTAATCTTGGAAGCTAAGCAGGGTCGGCCCGGTTAGTTCTTAGATGGGAGAAAGTAGATTAGGCTGGGCATGGTGGCTCATGCCTGTAATCCTAGCACTCTGGGAGGCCAAGGCGGGAGGATTGCTCAAGGTCAGGAGTTTGAAACCAACCTGAGCAAGAGTGAGAGACCCCGTCTCCACTAAAAAAAATAGAAAATATATAGAAAAAATTAGCCCGGTATGGTGGCACATGCCTGTAGTCCCAGCTACTCGGGAGTCTGAGGCAGGAGGATTGCTTGAGCCCAGGAGTCTGAGGTTGCTGTGAGCTAGGCTGACGCCATGGCACTCTAGCCCAGGCAACAGAGTGAGACTCTGTCTCAAAAAAAAAAAAAAAAAAGAGAGAAAGTAGATTAGTGGTTGTTTAGGGCTGGGGGAGATGATAAGGAAAACAGGGAGTGACTACTAATAGGTATCAGGTTTTTCTTGGGGTGATAAAAATGTTCTAAAATTAGATTGTGGTGATAGTTGCACAACTCTGTGAACATACTAAAAGCCACTGAATGCACATTTTATTTATTTACTTATTTTTAGAGATAGGGTCTCACTCTGTCACCCAGGCTGGAATGCAGTGGCAAGATTAAAGCTTACTGTAACCTTGAACTTCTGGACTCAAGCAATCCTCCCATGTCAGCCTCCCAGCAGGACTACAGGCATGTGCCACCATGCCTGGCTAATTTTTATATTTTTTATTTTTGTAGAGAATGGGGTCTTGCTATGGTGCCCAGCCTGGTCTCAAACTCTTGGCCTCAAATGATCTCCCTGCCTTGGCCTACCAAAGTGCTGGGATTACATGTGTGAGCCACCACACCCAGCCCTGACTGTATACTTTAAATGAGTAAACTGGGTTAATTATATAGTATGTGAATTATATATCAATAAAGCTGTTAAAAAAATAAAAGAACAAGCATGAGGACACAAAGTGTTAGGTATAAACAGCGAAAAGTTACTAGAGTTACAAGTTACAATTGAGTTAAGCAGCTGAGGCTTTTTAAATAACTAAGTTGCCTTCTGTCCTATCAGGAGAAATACCATGAGGAAAGGATTTTCAGGATGGATAACTTCTGGAAGAAAAACCTAAATAGAAGCCCAAACACTACTAGCCCAAGGGTCCAGATGGCTTATTTGAAGGTCAGACAAAAGTCAGGAGTCTTAGGGTAAGGCTTCTTGTGTCAGTTGGAAGCTCAGGTTTGTTAGCTGTGAGAAGTACTGCTATGAGCAAACTGGGTATTATTTGTGGCAAACTGTTCTTCACAGAGTCTAACAGAGGCAATAACACCATTAAGATTGCTCCCCTACATTTTCCCATATATTTTACTGCTAATAGCTAAATTTCAGATTTCAGTTTTTCCCTTTAAAATATTGGCAGATACTTACTCATAATATCACTTTTTGGTTGAATAGTATCTGGATATTTTAAATGCAGCCCAGATAAAAAAAATTCTAACCAGTTCAAGAAACATGCATAAGGAAGTATAATCAGACATAGTAAGCCCTTGATCTGCTCTCAATTCTGCCATCAACTTTCAGTCACTGTAAGCTTAGCCAAAGCAGCTTCAGTTTATGTGACAGTCTGGCTTTTGTAATAAGTTGCGTTTATACTCACACTGCCTCATCCATTCCGGTCTGGATCACAAATCAAGCCCATTCAGCTTGTGTTAAATCTGCTGTTCATTTTAGTATGACGAAAGCTAAGTGAACAATGTCAAAAAGAAACCTGGGTGGCAGTTCAGTGTGGAAGTATGACTAAAGAAAAAGGCCAACCAGGGCCAGGAGCTTTAAATGCCACTGACCCCACTTACTATTATGTGCCATAGAGCAATTTGCCCAAAATCTTAGTCAGACAAGCTGGATTTAAACCAATAATTTGTCTTCTTTTTACTGTAAGGGATAAATATCCACACTAAACAGAAATACAAAGCTTAGCTGGGCCTACTTCCTCTGTGCATTCAAGTTTTATGGGGAAGTGCACCCCCCCAACCACTGGTTGTAGGCATTGATAAGGAAGGTTTTAGAAAGTGTAACCCAGGCTAATTTCCAAAAGAAGTACCCACCTCCATTATTCTTTAAAAAATCTTCCACGGCTAGATAGTTTTGATAGGAGGACAATATGTCCAACAAAATGGATTATCATTCTGAGCTGCTATATTTGCAACTAAATGAAGGTCCAAACAAGAAGTAGGGCAGCCACTAATATAGCTGAGATTACTCTGACTAGAGAGCTAAACTCAACTACTTGGCTCAATGGGATTCAGTATTTCTGGCTTTCACCTCGGGACTACACACTCAAGGCATGCAGTCTTCTTTGTTCTCTTCCTAGTAACTGCAATTTCTTCTGCTCCTAGAGGTCATAAGTCATCAAAGTGGCACATTTATGACAACAAGCAACCACCGCTTTGTATAGCATTCATCATGACTATTGATTGTCCTTAGGCTGACTTTTATTTTTTCCCCAAAATGACACAAACAAGGCTTGATCATAGTAGAAGAAAAGCATCAGGCTGATTATCTTCCTAAACTGTGGACATCCTATATCTGGAGACCTCTCTCCCAGACACATTTTCTATGACTCTTTTTTTAACCTCATCGCCACAGGTGTGCCTGATTTTAGAGAAATCCAATATAAAGATATATTCTGCATATATTACTGTTAGCAGACATTTCAAAATCAGAGTCTTATACTCATTCCTAGGTGAACATTTATTTGATGATTTCTTGTTTATAGAAGTCTTCTGGGTTAAATTTCTAGTTGTTTTAGTGTATACGCATTCAAGAAGTAGACCCTGGCATTTAAGAACTGGCATTTTATATGTGATGTAATGACTCTTATTATCACAACGATGACAATGAGTTTATTTTAATACTAGTCTATACCATTCTCCTCATACAATCACTAGAGAGAAGAAAGAAAAAATTTAATCTTTGATTAGCTGAAATGATTTTGCACAGGACCCAAGGGAACAACTAAATAATCTTCTAGCTATTAAAACCTTAACTGAGAAGTCACATATGACTTCATTAGAGTATTTTTGTACTTTTATTATTCAACAAAAATTTATTGAACATCTGCTGTGTGTATAAGGCATTCTGCTAAGTGATAAAAAAAATTGTGAGGGTGAAAGAAGAGTCATTATAGCATACAACAATGCTTTTTTTCACTATTAAAGAATTGCTGGAGAAATGGGGACGAGGTAGTCAGCCTTTTAGAATAAAACGAAAGACAAGGTTACCAAGAAAGGAATAACACATATGCTGCTTTACCTGCATGCTTGTTGCGCCTGTGGCTGATTCTCGGTGTGGATGAGCCATTTCCCCGTGGTAGAAAAAGGGCAGCACCTTTGACAGTTAGAAAACTCTCGCTGATGCTACAAGGAAAAATCCAAAAGAAAATAAATTATTTAGGGAAGGAAATCAAAGAATAGGATGGAGAGCCACTGTAGGATTATTCTCTCTTCCCTATTCCAAAATCCTAACTTCATGGGATGAGGTAAAAACAAAATTAAGAGAGCCTGTGGGTTACTCACTCACATAGTCCTGTCTACTACAGACAATTTTTTCTGAAACAAAACTTATGATATTTTCTGTATATTACATGGTAGAAGTTAAGAGTGGAGGCTATGGAACCAGACTGCCTGGGTTGGAATCCTGGCTCTGCTACTTCTTACCTAAATGAAACATTTTGGGCCTAATTTCCTCATCTGTAAAACAGGGATAATACAACAAAGTTGTGAAAAGCTAGTAAGTACATAGTTTCTTAAAGTGGTGCCTGGCACATAGTGATAAGCCCTTAATAAATACTAGTTATTATTAGATCTGTGGTTATCATTAATGGTGTTTCAAGTGTCCTGATTAGATGTGAAGTATATTACAATACTTAGTTACCAATAATAGATGCAAAGTTTGCAAAAAAGATTTATGTTTAAAATACACACCACACTAAAATGTTAGCTCAAAATTTTATTGTAAGCAACTTGCCCCACCACACACACTGAAAAGGAGTAGTGCACAGGAAGTGCGTTTAACCCACTGGAGTTTGCCCTCCATGTTAATGAGATCATTCACGAGGGTGATAATACAGGTGGAGAATTACTGCTCAGGATAGAGGGTGCTCAAAATACAATTACTAGTGGATAGCCACAAAATAAACAGAAAATATATCTAAATTATTCCAAATCAACAGACTAATTAATAAGCCTTTCAGTTGCACCCACAGAATCTGAAAAGGATAGAACTCTTAAGTCACTAGTGGCAAAGTTTAGACATGCATAATGGAGGGTTCCAAGTTTGCTTGTGAGAATGGTAATTGCTATTGAAGGTTAGCTAATGTATTGTAAATGACACTGCTTACTCAATATTTCCACTTGGAAATCTAATTGGCATCTTATTCATTATCATTATTATTATTTTATAAAATAGAGATGGGGTCTCACTCTTGTTCAAGCTGATCTAGAACTCCTGAGTTCAAGCAATTCTCCCACCTTGGCCTCCCAGAGTGCTAGGATTACAAACATGAACCATCACTCCGAGCCTAGCGGGCATCTTAAATTTACACTGCCAAAACTAATCCCCCAAACTGATCCCTAGCCTCAACTTCCCAGTTGTTTGACTAAAATATATAATAGTCTTTCCCTCCTACAATGTATATCTAATTCATCAGCAAGTCCTGTGAGCTTTACTTTCAAATATATCTTAAATTTGCCCACTTATCCCCATCACCACTATCACACTGGTCCACAGCACCATCAGTTCTCACTTGAACTGCTATTAAAAAGCTTTTCTTAAAAAAGCCTTTATTATAGAAAATTCCAGACATATACAAAAGTAGAGGGAATAATATAACTCCCATGTTCTCATCACATTCCAGTTTTAATTAATAGCGAATTTTGTTTCTTCTACATCCTCACACCCTTCACCTTGCCTCTGAGGTGAAACAAATTCCAGACATTATATCAGCAAAAAGCCTCTTAAAAGATCTGCTGCAACCACTTCTGCCCCACTATTATTCACTCACCAAACAGCAACCAAAGTGATTTAAAATACATGTACATCATACAATGTCACTTCCCTGCTTAAAATCCTCCAAGGGCTTCCCTTTGTACTGATAAATAAAAAGTCAGTCTTTAGCTTAGTCTTCAAGGCCCTATTACATACTGTAGCAAGCTACTTCTCTGCTCTTACACCATCTCCTCTTTTGTTTACATGATCTAGTCGCACTGTTCCACTGTCTTCCTTTCTGCTTCTTCAATATTTCAGGCCCTCTTCTCAGGGCCTTTGTGCCTTTTATCCTCTACTTGGAACACTTTTCTCCTGGCCTGTCACTATTTAAATCTCTGCTCCAATATCATTGTCCCTTCCTCGTCCCAATTATACTCTACCCTGTCGTTCTGTTTCCTTCAGGATATTATAAACTAAAACTATATTTATTTACTTTTATACTTGATTGTGGTTCTCTCTCTATAATAGAATACAGGCTCCATTAGAGCAAGGACTTTATTTTGTCCATTACTGTAACCTCAGCACTGGAAATAGTGCCAGGCACATATTTATTAGATGCTCAAAAGATATGTGATGGATGAATGAATTTATCCCAGAGTTATGTCTGTCTCATCATTGCTGCAGGAATTATAATTTAGGACAAGTCTTACATGTAGAAAATAATCATTATACAACTCAATATATGAGGTAGATCAATGGACTTAACAAAAAGTTTGATGATAAAGTTGACAAACCTAATTAAATCACCTCTATAATGATATCAAACATTGACTCAATTTTATCCTTTAATATAATGGTATGAGGCTGATAAAAAACCTTTGAGATAACTTGCTAAATAGACTGAAATGTGTCTTCTAAAAACAAAAGAATCCAGCGATGCCACTTTAAAAATTTGCATGCTGGCTGGGAGGGGCTGCCTTGATTTTGTTTTGTTTTCATCTTTAAATAAAGCATTGCTCTCTTGTGGTCTGTTGCACAAGCCTTGTCTCTTGTTACATCCGTGATGTGTACATGCCATCCTGCTGTGGGTCACTCTGTTTCACTCACATTACAGGAACAATCTAAAACAAAATGTCTGAGTGACAGGATGAGTGGGGTTTACCACCAGACAGGAAATGAAATTCACACTTCTGCCAACACAGCAACTGTCTGCTTTGCTAAATGAAAATATTTTAAAAATAAAGGCTAAATATTCTACCTATTCACCAGGCAAAGTAACAGCTTTGGGCACTTTGGTTTCCAGTAAACAAAGCAGTTCTCTCCAACTACAAAAGAAGTGTATTTGCCCAGTGCTTAAAACAACTGAGCATACTTCCGTCATTCCTTTTGTCAGATAGAGGTAGTTTCTCTTTGACAAACCCTGTTTTAAGAACTGTCTGGTTTTTAGAGTTCTGTAATATTGTTCTTAGATACATTTGTTGCTTATGCTTTAAAGCAAGAATGTATTTAGATATGCTTTAAAGCATATCCAAACGTGTTCTTTAAAATGTATGTAGTGCTTTCACAAGGTGAGGACTGGAGAGGCAGATAAGAGCCTTTGGTTAATTCAAAGCTGCCTGGGCTCCAAAAATTTATAAAATTTTAAGATTTATAAGAGAAAGATCAGGAGTCAAAGTCACATATGGTATAAGGGAAAAGGTCTTTCTATGTGAATCATTTACACAAATCTCAGTGAACTTTTCTGATGGAACAAAATGCACAGCAGACTCAGCTGAGGTAGGATGCTACTGCTAGGTACTACAGGCTCCCAGAGAATCACGGCAGGTACTCTGGATGATAGAATCAATCCCCTTTATTGTGTGGCTGCAGATTACAACCCCTCCGTTATCATAAAAGTGACATATTGTTGGTCACAAGGGGACCAGGAATGAGCGTGGCTGATTACCAAAATCTCTTATCATCACTGAAAAAAATTCAAAGCTCTATAAATGCTATTAAATGTAGCATGGAAGTCGGCTGGGCGTGGTGACTCACGCCTGCAATCCTAACACTTTGGGAGGCTGAGGTGGGAGGACTGCTTGAGGTCAGGAGTTTGAGACCAGCCTGAGCAACAGTGAAACTACAGTCTCCGTGGAAAAAAAAAAAATCAGCTGGATGTGGTAACGTGTGCCTGTAGCCCCAGCTATTTGGGAAGCTGAGGCAGAAGAATTGCTTGAGCCCAGGAGTGTGAGGTTGCAGTGAGTATGAAGACACCACTATACTCTAGCTGGGGCAACAGGCCCCTGTCTCCTATCCACAAAAAGAAAAAATGAAAAAGGTAGCACGGAAGTGAAAAAACAAAATTCACAACCACCATCAGAGTTTAAGTAGATCAAATTCAACTTGAAAATTAAATGCTTTATTTGCATATGAAGAAAATTATATGTAAATTTAATCACATGTATTTGAGCATAAGGTAAAAGCTTAGTATATCTTGCAAGAATAGTAAGAGATTTATTTATGTAAATATCAGTCTTTCTGAAACAGCTGCCTGAAGGTTCAATTGACAAGGAGTTGGTCTCCAATTAAAAATCTGTTCATTAGAAAGGCAGGTGAAAACCTTTTCATGTTTTTATGAATTGACTAGTTCTTTAGAGTCTGGCCCATAAACAGGACTTCTCCAGTAAACTCTATAGAGCCATTTGTATGTGACTATAGATGTCTAAGTTAAATACAACCCCAAAGGACTTAGTAGGAACCCCTATATTAAGGAAGAAATGAGATAAAGAGAATACCACTCTCTTGATCTAAAGAGGGAGAATTAACTGCTTGATAAGAAAATGACACAGAGAAAAAAACAAAAGAAAAGAAAATGACACAGAGGATCACCTTTCTAATAGAAAGTAACAGTGAAGTTCTCCAGAGTCCTTATCAGAATACAACTGAAAAATATCTATTCCTCTCTTTGTCATAAGATCACTTGCTTATTAACAAGGAGAAAGTTGTGGTAATATATTTTGGGAGATCAGCTCACTATAAATTGTGACTGTAAACATTATACTGTAAATGCTTTGTAGTTTTCCCCCAATAAAAAAGAAAAAAAAAAAAAAACAAGGAGAAAGTAATCCCTGGTTAGATATATGGAATGAGCTAATAATAGTTAACCTGACTAGAAGTCTGGATGTCCACTGTACGCTAGACACTGGGCTAAGCATTTTACGTAACTTCATTTAACTTTATAAAAATCCTATGAAGTAGGTAGGTACTATTTTTACCCCCAATTTACATGTAAGAGACTGAGGGGCTCAGGGACCGTAAGTTATTTGCCTAGATCATACAGCTAGTAAGCCTCCGAGCAAGGATTCAAACCAAGGTCTGACTTGAAAGCTCATGCTCTGAATCACTCTCTACTTACTATGTTGCTCTAGTTTTACGATATAGTTTATGGCAGATAAAATAAAACGTCTTCCCTTTAGAGCTTTTCAACAGAATAGAATTTAAAAGTAGAGTATAGGACAGAAAAGGTCTGAAATCCATCCAGATTTCCACTCTTCTCATCCCCACCCACCCCTGCCAAGGCCATAAACGACTACACTGAGGGGAATGAAGAACATCTGGCTGAGAGATGAATCCAGTTGGGCTGGACAGTAAAGAACTGTAATTTATGCTAGAAATAACAGTAGCATTTCAGTCTCAAAAATGGAGGAAAGAGCACTCTTTTAAATATATTGGGGAAGCACTTTGTGTTAATTTCTTCTGATCAAAATCACTTCTTAAAGTATGACATTTGTTAACTGGTAGTTTAGTTTCTTCTTAGGCAAAGTGTGGAAGAAAAAGTTAACTAAGGGAAGAAAATACTTAACTGTTCTGAGGTTGGAATAATCTTTAAGGAATGTGGCTAGGGTGATCACCCATAACTAACAGGAAGGTCAAGGAAGCAAAATAAAGCAACACCACACCTGGCCAAATTGCTGAATGTCGTTGGATAAAAATTCTGTTTTACATGCAATACACACAAGAAGAAATGGATCATTTACTATGAGAAATCAAGTTGCAGAAAGTAGATGTAATACTTTTAATATTAAAGTGAAGGAAGTAGATTTTCATGTTTATAATGCCAAACTCTTGAGTTTGTTATGTATGTCTGCTCGAAGCCAAAATTTGAAAATTATTGTGTAATACTTACTGCAAGAAACATTGCACAAGGTAAATTGGTTGGCATTTATGTTAAAATCAAATACTACAAATAATCTGTAATCTTATACTTTTGTCTCAAAGAATACTCATCTAGGGGAAACTTTCAAATATATTCCTCCCTAACACTCTCCCTCTCCTGATAAGCTTTCTCTGCTAAGTTGTTTACTTTTCAAAGCGCTAGGACAGCTTTGTCAATCCCACTAGGTAGAAAGGCATTCATGTCCCCACTTAGTATGACCATACCACACAGAAAGGGAATTTCATGATAAGTTTCAAATATCAGACCAGAGGCCAAGGGACTACACAACATTAATACAAATGCCGAATGAAAAAAATCTGGCAAAACCCAAAAAACAGGAGGGGAACAGTCATTGTATTAACATCTTGATGTATGAAACCTGGCTGCAAAAGTCAAACGCACACCTCTAGGTAGTGAAGGAAGTTTGATTCTGTAATCCTAAAGGAATTTATATTACAATGGGGGAAAAAAATCCAAACCCCAATATCATACTGTTCTCTGTAATTAGACATTCCCCACCCCGGGCCCCACATGGCCAAATATTCAACCAGTATTAGAATGACAAGCCATACCTGGAAACCTCTCCCCTAGGGCATTAACTTCCAGACACATGCCTATGAATGCAGCCGGCAAGATTATTCCTCTCCTTATCAGCAGACAAACAGAGGCTGGGGCACATTTGTAGACCAATTACTGGCAAAGCAGAGAAGAGCTTAGGACTCTGGTACTTACTCATTAACAACAACCATCAGACCATTTTAGTTTCAGCTAATCTTCCACTTAAAGTCTGTTACACAATGCTCAGCGTAACTACACTCAGATGCAGCTATTTGTATTTACCCTTTCCTACTTTTCTATAATTGAAGAAAATAAAAAAGGTGTTTTTGTTCAAGGCTGAGATACAAATTCCAGTCAGGACTAACCTTCCTGGTCTTTTCCCTGGACACCATAAATAGAAGGCAAAAACAAAAAAACAAAACAAAACCCACCAATTACATCCATTCTTCGTGAGTATTCATTTACTGATAAGATCTTGTTATTTCATTTTGCCTCAACCATGTGTATCTTAGAAATGTTTGATAGTCAAATAATTAAAGATCAATAATTTTACTATTGGTCATACAATTTAATTAATTAATTAATTTTGAGACAGAGTCTTGCTCTGTTCCCCGGCCTAGAGTGTTGTGGTGTCAGCCTAGTTCATAGCAACCTCAAACTCCTGGGCTCAAGCGATCCTCCTGCCTCGGGCCTTCCAAGTAGCTGGGACTACAGGCACACACCACCAAGCCTGGCTAATTTTTTTTTTCTTTCCTATTTTCAGTTATCCAGCTAATTTTTTTTTCTATTTTTAGTAGCGACTGGGGTCTCGCTCTTGCTCACACTGGTCTCCAACTCCTGACCTCGATCCTCCTTCCTTGGCCTCCCAGAGTGGTAGGATTACAGGTGTGAGGCACTGTGCCTGGCCTAGTCACACAATTTAACCTTTCAATTTTTTCAGATGGGGTACACCTCGTTTGACATTTGCTGTTTTTGGCTGTCCAGCAATAGACCTCTCTTTTGAAATATCATCCTAGTCTTTTGGGGAATCTGCCCAAATGTGGTCTTGGTGGCCTCCAATTATGGACCTACGAGGGGCTTAGCAGGAAGCTGGAATGTGGCTTACTGGAATGTGGCCAACTGGAAGTTCTCCCCTGGGACTCTGAATCTGAGGCAAGTGACCCAAAGGAGTAGAGATAGTCAAGTATGGTCACATTTACCATGGGAGAGTAGTGAGGTATGGATCAGTCTAGTCTGTTCCTGCTCCCTGGTCTTCCTTGAATAGCCCTATCTCTTGCCTATTCTCTAAGCTTGGGCCCCTAGCCTCCCATCCATTAGGTGAGCGCTGACATTCTTCTGACAAATATTTTCCTTATGATAGCTAAAATTCCTTTCTGAGTTTGCAACAGAAAATCTGATGCATCAACTGAAGCCCAGAGAATTTAGTGATTTGCCCAAGTCACACAGCTAGTTAGCAGTAAAGCCAGGACTAAGTCCCCTGTGTCATCTGACACCGAGGACGGCACTTTAACCCTTTATCCTGTGTTAGATGTTGTTAGGACATATCGCTGACCTAATAGTTTGAAGCAACCAGCAGTTAAAAACACATCTGTTCAGTTCATCTAAAGAGAACAAAGGCAGGATTTCACTGTAAAGCTTGTTGTGATGTGTGTTCTATTTTTCACAGCATCCTGAAGATAAAGTTAAGGTCCGAATGGGGAAAGATTTAGACATATTCCCATGAGGCAAACACTTGCACACTGTCTCTTAAAGCTGCTTCTTTTTCCTTTAGTAAGTTTCGTGGATATTAAACTTTGCTTAAAAAAATATATCAAAAACTAGGTGTTGAAAATAGACAGTTTTGGGAAGACCACCGGGCCTACAAAGGAAGACAAGAAAGCCTACATGGGAAAAGAAGTGAATGCCTGCCCAGTCCTTGGTTCCTCTTCAGTCTTCTCTGAGATCAAAAGCATTTCTTCTTAGGCGGTATCTGGCCACACACCCACTTGACCTCCTTTCAGGGATTTAAAGCATTTAGTTTTTGGTTTGGGTTTTAAAGTACTACAAAATAATGAAAGATCAGAGCTGGAAGGCCTTTAGAGAGGGTCTACAGCAGGGCTCCAAATGGTAGCAGGTGCGCTTAATTCAGCACATGTTTTGTGAGATCAGCATAGATCTAAAAT
This sequence comes from Lepilemur ruficaudatus, assembly GCA_963574885.1. Classification (NCBI taxonomy): domain Eukaryota; kingdom Metazoa; phylum Chordata; class Mammalia; order Primates; family Lepilemuridae; genus Lepilemur; species Lepilemur ruficaudatus. The sequence continues at coordinate 24,402 of CAUYRT010051332.1, forward strand.
TATTTTGATTTCTGAATATCTTTGAGAAGAGCACACACTGTCTTGTTCCTACAGGTAGCCACCACTCCTGGACTTAACACTGAGCAGCCTGGCCACAAAACACTTTTGAGTCTGAGCTAAGACTTAAGAGAATAAACCTTCCCAAGACACCACTGCTGTCTTCTAGTCTCCCTCCCTTTGCAGTCATCCTAGCAAGGCTCAAGCCTCAGTATTGCCTTCAGTAGCCATTTAAAATAAAGACCCCCTCCAACCAAACAACAAAAGGAAACAAAAAATCTAGATGCCCATGAAATGAGCTGGTCTTAAGCAACTTCCCAACACACAACTGACCTTAGTCCTCCTGGTGACTGACAGTGGTGGGGTGTTTTGTTTTTGAAAGTCCTTCTCCAAGGAGAGGAGAAACTGCCTCAACTCAAAAGAGCCTATTTCCCTTACAGGATGAATTAACAAAGCTTCTCAGTCCTGTGGCCCTAAATTATAGATTTAAATACTTTTTTCTGAAAAGAGAAAAACTTTAAAGCTGCCTGGACCCCAAAGTAAATGACCTGAACAGTTATTTCCCAGTATTTAAAATGCTGGATGTATTGGTTACTAAGAGACATGACCAACATTACTTGGCACCAAATTTTAAATAGTTGGTGGAAATAAACCGAACAAAAAGAGATTAACTTATAAAAACTCTTCAGCATTTGAAAATTATTTCATTTGCATGATTCAACAAATGCTTTCGCAGGTATTTAAAACACACCTGCAGAAGGAATGCAAGTTAGGCTTTCAAGCATTTGACCAAAATGTCAAACCCTGCTTTCAGACCATTTCTCTTTCACCCTTGGCAAAGCCTCTTCTGAGGCTCAGGTCATCTTCTGTTCTTCATTGCTATCACCTTCTAATACTTAAGAGATTTCATTTTTCATATAGATAAATATCCAACAACTTTGCCCTAAAATTTCTCATCCTTCTGAGCATGAAATCTTGATGGATTTGTTTTAGAAATCAAGCTCTTACTTTCTGACTACAACTCCCACTCTTTGCGACTCCCATGTGTGCTCCTTTTCTCCTCAACCTAAGGGAGACTCAGGTTGCCCCTCCCTTATCTTTTAAGACAGAGTCTCTCTAGTACTTCTCTGAGCATCTCAGTTCAATAATATCCTTTGTCAGTAACCCTACCCTACCCTACCCACTGCCCTTAAACCAGTTTGACCTTCACCGTACTTTGAAACATAAATTCATTGACAACTAATCATACTTAAAAATCAGAACTTCTGGGCCAGGCATGGTGGCTCATGCCTGTAATCCCAGCACTTTGTGAGGCCAACGTGGAAGGATCCCTTGAGCCCAGGAGTTCAAGGCTGCAGTGAGCTATGATCATGCCACTGTACTCCAGCCTGCACGACAGAGTGACACACCCCCTTTAAAAAAAAGTTTCTGCATAGCAAAGGAAATAATCAACAAAGTAAACAAACAACCTATAGAATGGGAGAAAATATTCGCAAACTATGTATCCGACAAAGGACTAATATTCAAAATCTACAAAGAACTCAAACAGATGAGCAAGAAAAAAACAATCCCATCAAAAAGTGGGCAAAAGACATGAGCACACTCTCCTCAGAAGAAGACAGACAAATGGCTAACAAATATATGAAAACAAACATCACTAATTATCAGGGACATGTAAATTAAAACCATAATGAGATATCATCTTATCCCATCAGAATTGGCATTATTAAAAAGTCAAAAAACAATAGATGTTGTGGTGAAAAGGGAATGCTTATACACTGTTGGTGGGAATGTAAATTTGTACCACTGCTATCGAAAGCAGTGTAGAGATTCCTCAAAGAACTAAAAGTAGACTTATCATGAGATCCAGCAATCCCACTACTGGGTATCTACCCAAAGGAAAAGAAGTCATTTTATCAAAAAGTATCTGTACCAGAATGTTTATCGCAGCACAACTCACAATTGTAAAGATACGGAATCAACATAAGTGCCCAATATATATACCATGGAGTACTACTCAGCCAAAAAAAAAAAAAAAAGGAATGAAACAATGTCTTTTGCAGCAACTTGGATGGAACTGGAGACCATTATCTTAAGTGAAGTATCTCAGGAATGGACAAATGTACCACATATTCTCACTTATAAGTGGCGACTAAACGAAGGATATATATGGTCATAAAGAGCAGTGATGGACACTGGAAACTAAGAAGGGGGGACGATAGGAGGGGAGTGAGGGATGAAAATCTACCTATCGGGTACAATGTACACTATTCTGGTGATGGGTACACTGAAAACCCTGACTTCAGCATGAATACAATTCATCCATGTAACACTTGTACCCCCTAAATTTTCTGAAATAAAAATTTATTTTTTTAGAAAAAAATCGTAACTTCCTGCTTTTCTTGAAAAATAAAAAAATTTGAACATATGTTCATCTATCAGTAACTGGCCAGAGCTAAGCAGTGGCTGGCTTTTAGATATCAGATGGTGGTAAGCGCTATAGAGAAAAACAGAGTAGAAAAAGAGTGACAGGGAGTGCTGCTGTGTATATCTGTATTATAAGATATGGTTAGGTATCTTCCCAGGAGTGACTATAAAAAAAAAAAAAGATATGGTTAGAGAAAGTCTCTTCAATAAAGTGACATTTCAACGGAGATCTGTAGGAAGTAAGGGAGGGAGACATGTAGCAGTTTGCGAAAAGAACATTAAAAGTAGCAAGAGCAGCAAATGCAAAGGCCCTGAGCAGAAGTGTGACTGGCTGGTTTGGGAAACAGCAAGGAGGGCAGGGGCACTGAAATGTAGTGAGCCAACGACGAATGGTAGATGAGATCAAAGAGGTAGGAGATAACCAGAGGGTTCTCAATGTCCCCACTTCTTCATCTGTAATTCACCTTCCAATGCTCTACAATGCTCTGTGTTCTGCTTGTAAAATCCTATGGACATTTTCTTAGTGCTCATCCTGCTTGACCATTTGATACTGTTGACAACTGTCCACCTTCTTGAATCGTTCTTACCATTCCTTCTGTGTTTTTGACTATCCCTTCACATTCTCATTTGTGGACTCCTATTCTTTTGCCAATTTCTTAAATACAATGTCTTCTGTGATTTCATTATCAGTCCTTTTCTTGCTCTATATACACTCTTCTTCTGCTTTCATCCACATTCATGGCTATTACTATCCTATAGGCTGATGACTCCTGATTAGTTATCTATTGAAGAAGAGCAAATTATTCTAAAACTTAAAAGCCTAAAACAACAAAAAATTATCTCACAGAATTTCTGAGAGTCAGGAATTCAGGAGCAGCTTAGTCAGGTGGTTCTGGCGTAGGATCTACTTATGAGGTTGCAGTCATCTGAAGACTGGGGCTAGAGGATCTGCTTCCAAGATGACTCATTTACATGGCTGCTAAAAGGAGACCTCAGTTTTCTGCTATGTAAATTTCTCCTCTGGGCTGCTTGAGTGTCCTTATGACATGGCAGCTGGCTTTCTCCAAATGAGTGATCTCAGAGAGAACAAGGCAGAAGGTCAATGTGTTACAACTTTGGAAGACGCACAGTGTAATTTCTGCAACAAGGGGACTAAACAAGGATATAAATACTGGGAGGCAACAACCATTGGAGATCATCTTGGAGGCTGGCTACCACAACTCTCAAATTGGCTCCCTACCTCAGATCCACTGCCAGAGCCCTAGACCTGTAAAATTAGCTGCCTACTAGATAGTTACAGTTAACTGATAACAATGCCAACAACTTTACCATTATTTTACAAATGTTTATGTGTGAAAACCTGGAATCTGCTACAATGACACATTCATCAAAATGTTCTCTTTGAGAGTTATGTGATGATGGTGGCAGTGGTTAGGTGCTGGCTCTGTGCACTGTGAAATAAATTTAAAAAGGACTTCCTAATGATCATTTATTGAGTACCCACTGTGTGTTACGCATGATCCATGATGCCTAGTGCTTTACAATCTCTACCTTACAACTATTCGATGAACAGCAGTCATTCTTTCCATTTCTTTTTCTTTTTTTTTTTTTTTGAGACAGAGTCTCGCTCTGTTGCCCAGGCTAGAGTGAGTGCCGTGGCGTCAGCCTAGCTCACAGCAACCTCAAACTCCTGGGCTCAAGCGATCCTTCTGCCTCAGCCTCCCAAGTAGCTGGGACTACAGGCATGTACCACCATGCCTGGCTAATT
>CAUYRT010051333.1:0-44686 GCA_963574885.1 Lepilemur ruficaudatus
AAAATTAGCCGGGCATGGTGGCGCATGCCTGTAGTCCCAGCCACTTGGGAGGTTGAGGCAGAAGGATTGCTTGAGCCCAGGAGTGTGAGGTTGCTGTGAGCTAGGCTGACGCCACGGCACTCACTCTAGCCCGGGCAACACCGTGAGACTCTGTCTCAAAAAAAAAAAAAAAAAAAAAACTAAATAATAATTTGCTCATAATACAAGCTGAAATGGGAAAAGACATAAATATTTTAAAGAATCTTGTTCAAAGACCCACATTTGCTTATATATACTATATGCAAAATATAGAAAAGGAATTCATTGCAATGAAGTAAAATTTCTGCAACAAAATGCATTTGAAAGAGAGCTTTCTATTAGATTTCATCTGCCTTGCACATACATGATGCTTTATAAATTTTGCATCGCCTTGTTGGCTGGCCCACCCCTGCATTGCTGATAGTGGTAAAAGAAATTGCAACTGTTCTGAAGGATTATTTTTGTGAGTCTGGTTGCATCTGTCCAGACTTCTAAATTTATCCAATCCTTTCCAATCACTTATCATTCGCAGTGGCACCAGCATTCAGGTATAACTCTCCACTGCCTTTCTTCCTCTCCTTAATGTACAACATAATCAATTTCTTATTCTATTGATTGTTTCTCTGAAATTTTTAAATGTCTCTCTATTTTTGTTGTGCTGACCTCCATACAGCTGTAAAAGATGCTTTGAATCTCTTTCCAGTTGCAGCTCATCTCATACACTGTTATGTGGTGGCCTTAAAGGAGAATTTGGCTGGCCATAAGGACATGAGGAGGAAGACCTGTGTTTGGCAGATACATTGAACACATTGACTACTTCCCAAAATGGCAAAATCAGTGATAGCAATGACAATTTAACTCTTATAGAAACAACTAAGGAATTTTATCAGATTGAGAATTAAGAATTCTCCTTGGACTCCTCCAATTGTTGATGGAGACTTAGAGACTCCCCAATTTTACGTTACTGTCTGTTCTTCTGTCTGCCAAATGTTTGATAATCTCTAACCTTTTCTGCCTTTGTTTTCCCCAGGCTGTCCACTCATGCTTTCACTAGCTTTTCTCCTTTACCCAGAATTTCATTCTCTCAACAGCTGTTTGACAAAGTGCCCGACAAGGCTGGCTAGGAATAATTCCCCTTAGCAGGAGTGACTTTTGCTGTCAACGTTGCCACTTGCATCCGCAACATCTACAGCCATATTATGCCAGGCCCTGTCTCATCAGAGCCTCCCAGGAAGGAACGTGGTTACTTTATTCTAGGTATGGAATGGATGCAGATCCGTGGGTATAGTACAAAAAGAGAGTTGGATTTTATACATGTCCTTTCATTATTTTTGATTGTTAAACTTAATTCCATAAAGAAAAAACTTAGCTTTTTAGGCTAATATTTATTTAAAAAATTACACTACATATTTTGCCACATAAATTAGTATTTATTGAGATTTTATTAGATGCCAGGCCTAGATCTAAGGGTTTTACATATATTAATTCAATGAATCATCATAATAACCTTACAAATCAGGCAGCGTATCAGCCCTATTTTGTATCAAGTCACAGGAAGGACAAAGGGAACAAGATGAAATTCCAGCCACTGGGAGAGCTGGGCATATAGAGGTGACACGGTAGCCAATCTGAGTGACCCCACAGAGGGACATAGACATAAGGAAACAGGACCCAAACCACCAAGGGACTGGGAAAATAACACTCAAAATCCAAGCTGAAATGGGACATTATTTACTCAATTCTCCTCTAGAAATCACTAACCAAGAGTAATTTATATTTTTCAGGCCTTGGTATAACATCAGTCTCAGAGGCTGGGATAAGATTAGAGTTACAGATAATTGGGGAATGGTAGAAAGAGTAAATTTAAGTCAGCATTCATTCCTTCCACAAATTCTTATTAAATGTCTTCTACATGTCTTGCTCTGAGGATTAGCAGTGCTCAAGGCAGAAAATCCTGTCTTCCGAATAATCAGGAGAGATGTTTTCTGACTTTAAATACATTAGTGATTGTGTGATCTTAGGAAGGTCAGGAACCTCTCCTAGTGAGGGCAGTCAAGCTAGTTGCTGCATTAGGCCCCATTCAATACTAACTTTCTGCAATTCTAGAGTTAAGTAGATAGCTGTGTACCCTACATATGATTTTTGTAATGTTTCAGATCAATTTATACTTTGAAGATCCTATATCCACAGGTAATTTTATTTATTCCTCTGCTAAACCAAGTTAACCTTTCTCTGTCTCTTTTCTGATGGAGATTTCATGATGTTTTTTCCCTAAAATGATTGTAATTTTATTCAAAATAAATGCATATAAACCACAACTAATCATATATGCAGAAAGGAGTAATCCTCTTGGCTCTAAATATTAAGATTAAATCAGCCAGCCCAGCAACTGAAAATTTGAAACTCTAGATTTAATCATACATGGAAAAAATGCTTTACCAGAAGACAAAGCTACAATTATGTGCTCTAAACAATATCTGGATTATAATATTCAGATATTAAATCAAAATTCTTAATTGAAATATTCCTATGATACTGCTACAGATCCTTACACTTAATGAATGGAGTTCAAATCCAAAAATGCTTAAGAACAAGCCGTCAGCTAACAGTTAATGAACACTTACACTACGCTGCTGGCACTGTTCTAAGGGCTTTACATTCAGGAATTTATTTCATCCTCATAACAACCCTATAATGTAGGTAAGCTTTACAAACAACAACAAAACAATACAATATTAGCAAGCAAATACACTATGACACAGAAAAACCAAGTACATGCCTAAGTTCTCGCAGCTGGTAAATCCAGGCACTTTCAGGAGTGCCTTTGCACACGCTTGCTGTGCCTGCATCGTCTGAGCTGGCTGGTGTGTCCCAGGGTAGATCAAAAATTAAATGGTCATGTTTTAAGAATAAATATTAGGAACCTTTGGAATGCTGAATCCAAACATAAATTAGTTTTGCCATATGGCTATTAACATTAATTAACATTTGTAAGGCATCTTATATATGTAAAGCTTTATACCTCAGGGTAATGTTGAAGAATGTATTATTAGTTCACCTGTTTCAAGAAAATATACAAACAAAAAGGTCCCAGAGACCAGGCCGTTTACCCATTCAGATATTAGGGTTGATATTTCCTAAGTGTTTAACGCTCTTAATACCCTGGGGCCACAAGTTCTAAGCTCACCAAAGTCCTTTCTGATATTTATAATAGGAAATTCATTAGTAGATTTGCATGTGAAACAAGTGGTGAAAAAGGAGAAAATAATTGGCAAATATGAAATGAGCGAAGGGACTGGAAAAGGAACAAACAAGTGAGAGCAAAGTGATGCAAAAAATTGTAGCAAGCTTTCTCGTCATGCCAATACATCTTAAAGGCTTCTTTTAATTGATACGTGTTAATTTCCAAGTCATTTGTTCGGGTCTTTCATATACAATTATATAACACCAAATTCATAACAATCTTAAGTGGCTAATAACATTGCCAATATTTTATAAATACCTTGAATCAAGTAGATTCATTATAATATTTCTCCTACCTGTAAGTTTCTTCCCAGACCACATTCTTGGTATTATAGTTATATCTAATTACAGCTCCAATGAAATTAGAGTAACTTGAATCTTGAGTTCCATCCAACAACCTTTAGCAGAGGATCTGAGTGTAAGGGTGGTGGCAGAAGAGTTTTATGTTATTTTTTAACTATTTTACAGTCCTTGGGAAGCCCAGTATGCAGTAATATTCTGTATAAGGGATAAGGTAAAACACCTGGGGCAAATCTCATTCCCCACCCACAGTATTCTTTATACTAGGGAAGATCTGATTAAATCTGATCAAACTTACCTTTGAAGAGGAAACGAAATGACTGAACATTCCCAGGTGTATATTAGCATCATCTGGAAGAGCTTCTCTCTCTTGACACGTCCCTCAGAACTCCATTCCATGCCTTTCAAAGCCATTGTCCAGTAGACAATATTGCCGGACCGTTCTCTGCATGGCTTTGGACTGACTCAGTTCTCCCCACTTTCTCACTTATGTTTCTCAAGAATAACTGTAGATTGTGCTGGAAATGCGACATCCTGAAATAAAAAAGAACTGGCAAAAACAGCCCAGACTCTGTTCCTGCCCCTCCTAGAACACGATTTCCTACAGTGCTTTAGCCCAGGATGTCATTTTCCCTCTGGACTATAAAGCCCTGGGTAGACTGCTTTCTGAGGTCCCTTAGCTGCAGGGTAAGTGGGGCACACATGGCTGAGATTTCATCTTACCTGGGCAGCTTTTCTGAGCCTTAGGGTACTGTCTCACCCCAAATCCTAGGCTTCTACTCTTCCTTTCTTCTGTTAACTTGCTGTGTGAGCTTTCTGTCTCACCAAATTCATGTAAGCAGTAGAAACGGCAGTCTAACATACAGGGGCTGAAGAGGTAACCAATGCATAGTCAACCTGCTTCATAAATACCACAAGGGAGTCCCAAAGTGAATGGGCCAGGATAATCAACTTGATTCACTGATTCCTTAAGGATGTCTTTGTCCTTAGTATGAAATTATCACATGGTTGCAAACAGAAGACTGGACAAAATTTTCCAGTCTCTATTGGTCATGCAAACATATGCATAGATTCTCTTAAAAGTGTGATCCGTATTAAAAACTGGGATTATTGGAAGTAAAATGCTATTTCATTTTTCTTCAGCATGGGCTTATATTACTTCAGTCCTTTCGGGAGATTCTCAGGTAAATGTATACCTATCAGTAAAGGTTTTCATTTCCTAAGTTCCCAAATAAAATAATAATCAATTCTTATTTAAAAAGCTGGTTTCATTCTATTTTCTTGGTCTTCTTAATACATGCATCACGTTTTCTAATTGTAAACTAATACAATTTTAATTTTAAAAGTCATAAGTGCATATTCAAAACAAACATAACCTTACAAAATTGCAACAGACCTAATATTCTTGATCATATCTTTTTCCAGCTGTTGGTTAAATAATTGTCAACCTAAATAAATGTCTGAAGCACCTGGCATAGAGAGCCACCTACTAAAGTGTATTTTATACTACATATTTAATAAGGTTTATATCATTTTTCTGAATGATTATAAAGCAGAAAGATTCTCATCTAAGGTTTTTGAAAGGCAGATATTTTAAGTATAATAAAAATCTGTTCAGTGCATTCATATATAACATCTGCACAAACAAGTTCAGGTCTATCTGTTTACCAAAAAATAAAGCAAATCTATGCATGATTCATTGTATTGGACTTCTTTAATGGCCAATTCTGATCCCTGCCAAGATCTCATTGATTGTTCTATTAATATGTCTGAAGAAAAAAATGAAGAATAAATCAAGCAATCCAGGACCAACTTAGTCATGCTCCAGAGACATGGCCTAAAAGCCAGAAAGCAAAATTCTCTGCAAAGCTTTACTAAGTACCTGTTGACTTCCTGCTAAATCTCTGCTGTTTCTGTGAATTAGGCTGGTCTGTGTGTGTGCTGTGTGTTGGGAGGGTTAGGGAAGTGGAACTCTGTTTCTAGGGTGGGGGGGCCAGAAAGGACGAGGAGCCATGGTGGATATGTGTTAGCTCTTTCTGAGCTTATATTCGTAAGTATTATACTGTACGTGACCTGATTTTCCTATTATGAAATGCCTTGTCTTTCAAATTAAGGTATTGCCCCTCCAGAAACTCTTTGTAAAATCAAAGTACATCAGAGAGAGAAGATGTGCTAACAAATTTAGTTGTCAATGATCAGCAAACTGATAAATAGAAAAGATCTTACAAACAGGGTGAGTTCTTCTCCTTCAAACAGCTCGTACTCACACTGCCTGTCAGCCTCCTCACCTCCCATTCACTGCTTGGCCTTCTGAAATTTGCCTTTGGTCCCTGCCACTATCTTTTTACAGTCACTGCTTATCTCTGAATTGCCAAATTAAAAGGGCATGTTTTATTGCTTACCTTATTAAAATGTTCTGCTGCTTTTTATGTTTGGTGATCATTCCGTTGTTCTTAAAATTTTCTTAGCTCTTAACTTGTCCCCATACTGCTATGATGGATCTTTCACTTTTCCTTTCCCCATCCCTAATAGCCTCCTTGTGCTCCATCCATTCCAGGGATCTGTTCTTAGAACTCTTCTCTTCTTAGGGTACAAGCATTTCCTAGAAGATCTTGCCTACTTTAAGGTTTTCAGTACCCAACATATGTCAATCATTCCTAAATCTACACTTCCAGCACGGAACTTGTTATGGGTTTAAAAGTCATATGTCCAACTGCCTAAGTTAATTTACTCAATAGTGTCAATTCTCAGTTGTCCTCATTTCTCACCCTCAAGTCCCATTCATCACCAAATCCAATTGCTTTTATTGCCTAAAAGAGCAGTCTGTCTTTGCCCCTACTCCCCAGACATCCTTCACTCTTCTTTTCCTCAACCACCACCCTTCCCACCACCCTTGAATCTTGCTGTCTTTCCTCGGAAAGCTTCTAGAGTTTCTTTATTTGCTTCTAGACTTGAGCTCCTCAAATCTGTCCTCTTGAAACTTACTGTCGAGTAGCGAGGCAGACAAAAAGCAAAATAAGTCAATATGCTAGAAGATAACAAGTGCTATAGAGAACAAAAAGGCAGGGTTAGGGATGGGGGACATGCTGTAGAGTGGAGCACTGCTCACAAAACCACCTTTAGGCTGGCTCATACATTTTTTTTAAATTACCCTCAAAATTTTAAACTTTCACACCAAGCTGAGTTTGCTTTTCCTAGAATACATTATGCTGTTTCTCACTCCTGTATCCTTGTTTATGCTGGCCTCTATGTCAGAAATATCCATTTCCTTTTCAATTAATAACGCATTCTCATTTAAGCATCGTTAGACCTACCCTAGGTTGGCCCAATAAATTTATCCATCCACTTTGTTCCTTTTGCAACCTCTGCATCTGTCTACCACGCAGTTAGAGTTCTTAATTATTATTTTTAGTTTATCTTTCTGCATTATGAGACAAAAAATAAGACAGTGATCAGATCTTGCCCGTGTTTGTATCCCCAACATTCTCAAGTGGGAATTGTATTCCTTGCCCCATGACTATATTTCTTCGATTTCATAGTTGTTCAATTTCCACTCCCCTTCATATTGACATATTCTTTCATCAGATACACCATTTTATTCTCTACATTTATAGTCTAGAATAGGTGATTTAAGAAACCTCTTTTTTCTTCTTCTGCTTTTCATTTCTATATATTGTAATTAAATTTTCAAGTAATGCTCCAAATTACTTTTTCAACTGTTTTTAAATTCAAGGGTTGGAATGAGAATAAGAGGAAATCCTACCACATAGTTCCCAATTCAAAATAGTCCAAACAAATATAAGCAAAATTGAAAAATAAAAAAAACCAATAGGGAGAAATTACTTCTCCACAAAATGGGAACTCAAAAAAGGAGAGTTGGGGAAAAGACACTGTATGTATCTTTTTGGTCACACTGATTCACTATAGAAAGAGTGCTAAAGAAAATTAATCAATTGATAATAAGATAGACCATTTAGAAAAATAAAAATGGAGAAAATCAAAGAATCTGAAGTACGGAAGTAGGAAGCCAAAGAGACTACTGCTTGAATTTTTTCCAGACTGTTGGAAGAGAGTGTCTCCTCATCTAATTTTGAAAATTTTGTTCCGTTTAAATTATTTTTAATTTAGGTTATCTGAATTATTGCATCTTTTTCAACTTCATATGTACATTTCAACTACATATACACAGCTTCCTTATAAAGTATTTATATATGTGTATATACTTATACTTTTATATTTGTAAATGCTAAATATATAGTTTTAATGTTTATGAACAATATACCTTCAGCTGTAACAATAATTTTTATAAAGGTAAACTTTCATTTTTAAAAAACATTTTAAGTTACATATACTGACAGTTTAACAAACATAAGGCAAATACTTCCAGTAAGCAGTTGTGTAAATTAATAGGCACTTGAGTTTGTTGCTAGCCCTTATAATTAGTAATGGAAAACAAATAGCCAAAAGGTAAATGTGAACTAATTTACAGTATCTCATTAAAAATGCTTTTTCAAAGAAAAATATTATCTTTCAAATGAAAAGTAATTGGAGCAATGAATTAGTCTAGGTTTTAATTAAAAATTAGAAATCCAGTATAACTCGTACCGAATTTTACCAGCTGGAAAACAGAGCACAGTAAAATTTAGTTAAACTGATTTAATGTCTATATTACTAATGAAGAATATCTGGAGCATTATGTTTGATATACATTTACAAATTAAATACAAATTAGGCATCTAAGAAACAACATATTTCAAAAGAAACATATTTATCATATATTGTATAATTTTTGTTTAGATTGCTATAGTATGTTTTTAAACATGACAAAGCAAACTAAAGCCTTTTAAGAATACATTAAAGAAGAAGTTCAATAATTTACATTACTCTGATATAAAATACATATTCACAAATTCCAAATGTGAGCATTAAAATTTTAAGGTTAGCCATAGTGTAGTTCTAACATATGAAAGTAGGTATATTCAAATAACTAATACCTACTAATTTTTAATATATTTACCTCATACTGTAAAGCAAGGAGATTTGTTTTCATAATTTTCTTATTTTCATACTGGCCTTTGGGTGTTTTCACTTTATATCTTTCTGTATTTTCCAATTCATTATCATCTCTGCACTTTCAAATTTCCTTTTCATGCCTCATATTACTTTTATTAATGAATCTTTATGTTTTTACAACCTATTTTGGTTTTTTTTTTTTTTTTGAAGTTCTACCCTGCTCATTTTATTTTATTTTTATTTCTGAGTATTATGGGGGTACAAATGTTTAGGTTACATATTTTTTTAACCAATTCTTTGCCAAATATTTTGCCCATAAATGACATCCTTCTGTGACTTACCATTGCTTACCAATTAAATTCCAATTTGCTGAGAATGCCATTTGTATCATTTGTGACTTAGTCCCAAACTTTCTGAATTTAGCTCTCACTATTAAATAACAAAATTCTGTGGTATAAACAAACTGACTACATGTTATTGCACAGATGTACACTTTTAATTATAAATTCTGAGTTCTGCTCATGCTATTCCATCACCTCTGTTTTTAATGGTCATTTTACTATTTAACTTAATCTCTAATTTCCTTTTTGTCAGGTCTCTATTTATCAAAATCTTATCCATACTTCAAGCCCTGTGTCAAGTTTTAATTCATCCATGAATCTTTCCCATTTCACTTCAAAGGTAATTTCTTCTTCCACTCAATACCTAATATGAAAGTGTATATGAATTACATTTTATAGACTTTTTATTTTAATGTATTTCTACTGAGTACCAGCTGAGGCCAAGACACTGTTAGACAGTAGAGAAATGCTATAGTGAAACAGGAAACAATCAACTAAGTGAAGAAATAACACACAGAATGGGAGAAAATATTTACAAACTACCCATCTGACAAGGGATTAATAGCTAGAATATATAAGGAGCTCCAACAACTCAATAGGAAAAAATCATATAATCTGATTTCAAAAACGGGCAGAGGACCTAAATAGACATTTCTCAGAAGAAGACATACAAATGGCCAACAGGTATATGAAAAAATGCTCAAGATCATTAGTCATCAGAGAAATGCAAATCAAAACTACAATGAGATATCATCTCACCCCAGTTAAAATGGCTCTTATCAGAAAGGCAAAAACAAATGCTGGCGAGGATGTGGAGAAAGGGGAACTCTTGTATACTGCTGGTGGGAATGTAAATTAGTGTAACACTATGGAAAACAATATAGAGATTCTTCAAAAAACTGAAAATAGAACTACCATATGACCCAGTAATCCTGCTGCTTGGTATATATCCAAAGGAGGGGAATTTAGTATATTGAAAAGATGTCTGTACTCCCATGTTTATTGCAGTACTATTCACTATAGCCAAGATTTGGAATCAACCTAAGCGTCCATGAACAGATGAATGGACAAAGAAATCGTGGTACATATACACAACAGAATATTATAATATATGGCCACAAAAAAAATAATGAAATCCTGCCATTTGCAACAACATGTATGGAACCAGAGAATATTGTGTTAAATAAAATAAGCCAAACACAGAAAGACAAATCTTGCATGTTCTCACTTATATATGGGAGCTAAATATTGAAAACAATTGAACTCATGGAGACAGACAGTAGAATGATTGGAAGGATAGTGGGGAGGGAGGTATAAAGTGGGGATGGATAATGGGTGAAAAAATATAGTTAGATAATTAGATAGACTGGACAATATTTGATAGCACAACAAAGTGTGTATAATCAACAATAAGTTAGTGTATACTTTAAAATAACTAAAAGAGTAGAATTGGAATGTTCCTACCCAAAGAAGTAATAAATGCCTGAAGTTATAAATACCCCAATTACATAGATTTGATTAATTTACATAGTATGCCTGTATAAAAACATCAGGTGTACCCTATAAAGATATGCAACTATTATGTACCCATAATAATTAAAAGTTTTAAAAAGGGGAAAAAGATATCATCCCTACTCTCAAGAATATTATATTTTAATAGAGATACATAATGAATACATAAATAACTATAATCTTAAATAGAGTAAGGAAGTTTCCCTAAGAAAAGTACGTTAAAATTTTGGGGAGAATATTAAAAGCTTCTGTGGAGAAAAGTTTCATTTGTGATGGCAACTGAGGTAGACTTCAAATAAAATGAAGTAATTTTAGCAGTCAGAGATAAAGTAGAGATGAATATTTGCAGTTAAATAAATATGAATCAATGTATGAAGATAAAAATACTCAGGGTATGTTCCTGGAAATGGTATGGGCTGAATTATACTATTCCCCCAAATTCGTATGCTGAAGTTCTAACTTCCAGTACCAGCAAATGTAACCACATTTGGAGGTAGAACCTTTAAAGAGGTGATTTAGTAAAAATGAGACCATTAGGGTGGCCCTAATCCAACATGACTGGTGTCCTAATAAGGAAAGAAAATTTGGACATATAAAGAGGCAGTTGTCATTTTTCATCCCACTCCTTCAAATCTCTTCTTCGTCTTCCACAATACAACAATCCCTTGGGTTCTCTCTGATTCTCTGACAACTCCTTCTTCTCTAATTCATCCACCTAAATGTTGTACTACCCCAGTCTTCACTCCTTAGCGTTAATTCTCTGCCTATGCACACTTGTTCATCCCCAAGGCCTTATATACCATCTATATAGTGTGACTCTGAAGTTTGTAACTGTGGTTATCAACAGCTCCATTAAATGTATATATTTAACTTTCTATATAACATATCCATATAAATATCTAGTAGGGATCATAATCCTAATATATACAAACAGAGCTCTTGAGTCTTTCCCATCCCACCCCAACTCATTTTGTCCAATAATCTTTCCTATTTCACGAATTGCTACAACCAAAGTGTAGTTGTCCAGTGGTAATCTTTCTTCCTTTGTCTCAATGCTCCCATCTAATCCACCTCAGTCCTCTCAGCTTTTCTGTCATGACATATAATAAATCTGATTACTTCTCTTTACTTTAAACACTAGCCACGAGCAGAGAGCTCCTTTGTCTCTAGTGTAGACTTCCATACGCCATAGCTTCCTAAACCCCTTTTTGTTTCCTGTCTGGCTTCCGATGGTCTATTTTCCATAAGTAACAAAGTAATCTTTGTTGAATATTAATAATTAATACTATACATATGTTAAGCTTTTTCATTCTCCCAACTACCTGATAAGAGGGTTACATTTATTTTTCCATTTCACAGATAAAAATGAATGACTTGCTCATGATCATAGCTAATAAGTAACAGTACAGGGATTGAAACTGAGGCAACCTGCTTTCTTATCTCACACTGTTGTATACTCACACCTATGCTTAAACTGTTCACTGGTTTTTCATCATTCATAGAATAAAAGCTACAGTCTATTGTGACTTTGGCCTCCACTATTTTATATGATTTTGCCCCTGCCTACATCTCCTAATCCTTAAAAACCAACAAATTGGTTTCTATCTCAGATTGTTCATCCTTTGTGGCATCGTGTTTTCCTTCTAGTCTTCTGCCAGATCTTTGTATGATTCACTCCCTCAATTATTCAGGTCTCTGCTCGATTGTCACTGACAAATTTATCTAAAATCACCTTCTCTTCCACATTTCTCCTCTCCCACTCCTTCACTGCCTATCCCTTTGTCACTTCCAGAAATTATTAAAACATATTTGTGTAGTGTTTAACTGCCTAAAATTAGTATGCTAGTGTCATATTATTTTCTTTACAATTTAATATTTATGTCTTGAAATAACTTTATAGTTTCTTAAAGTGTATTTTCTATCTACTAATGCAATCCTAGAAGAGGTCAATGTACAAGAAAAGAGTATATTTAACCATCCTAATATTCATGCGAAGTGCCCTCACAATGCCATTTCTATCATAGATATTGAAAAGTTGTATATTATAAATGAACACACGGAAGAATGGTTTTCTTCATATCATATATTTTAAAATATCATTAATTAATTAAACAGAATATCATTAATTAAAGAATGATTTTTATTTGGAGCAAACTTTCTCTGGCCTGACAAATTTAAATTACTCATCTATACTTGATAGCAATAAATTATCTCAGGAAAAATAGAGTTAATATAAATTAAGAAGTAATTGTCTTCCCTCACTTCTGGTGTCTTTAATTCTCTTTGGCTCCAGTCCAAATCTAACCAAGAAACTCTTAAACCAAAATGCCATTAAACTAGTACATTTATTCTTCTTACTTGGCACCATTGCTCTAAAACCAAGGTGAAAATTTTAGCTGAATGTGAGCAGGGGCAATTTTTGAAAGTGTCTAGAATATAGTTCAATATTTAGTCCAGTAATACATTTTAAAATATTTCATTTCTTAAAGTATTTTTGGATTCCTTCATTTCTTAAAATACGAGATGAGAGTACAGCATTTGAAAAGACAGAAGGTAACATGGGGAAGTTTGGAAAAGCAGCAGGTATATGAGATATGCAAAAATAATGAGGCAAGAATATTTGCTGATCTGAACTTCAAGAGCATACTGTTCTCCAGGGAAGGCATTTTTACAGACACTTCAATCATTTATGCTACTAGCCTTTGCTTTACTGGTGGGTGTTGAGTTGTAGTTTTTTTTTTTTCCTAAGTGGGTCAAGAGCACATATGTTTTAAACACAGGAAATATGTTAAGGTACTAAATAATAAGGCCTTGATTTAAAAATTATGGCATTCACGAGGGTGTAGTTTAGACTTTGGTTATTCCCAGCGTGACCTCCCTGGCTTGCTGCATTCTCAGCAGAACACCGTCTGCATTCTCTACAATGTATGCAAATGCTATCAACTGTTATTGGAGAAACACAACATGTTAAGCACATGATGTGTCAGGTAAGGGAAAAAGAAATGTGTTTCCTCTTGAATCTTAGTCTTCGTTCATTCCTCATTCTTTATTCTTTCCCAGCGGTAAGTCTGTGGTGCACAGTGATGTATGTTAACTCTTTCTGCCACAGGGGTCCCATTTAACACCTTCTTGTCTTTATGCCTTCAATGGTAGTCTCGTGGTCCGCTCACACTCCAGATTCCTGAACAGACTTACTGCCTTCTGTTCTGTGTGCTTGTAAAATGTCCATTTATAACATTGTGGGGAGATCTAGAATGGGGGAAAAAAAAGAAAAAAGAAAAAACCTCCATCCAACCCTGAGATTCTGTGAGTTTATTGATTTGAAGAAATGACCAACGTAAACATTTATTAGAAGTCATGACCCATGGGAGGAAAAAAAGAGACAAAACAAAATGGAGAAGGCCAAGCTTGGGTCATGGGTCTGTTGATAGACTTATCTTTTTGTCTATCCCTATTATTTATGCTCTAGAATTTCCCTTGTGAAGAAGCTTAGTGGGTCATTTCTTCATAGAACCCAGGAACAAATAAGTTGTCTACTGACATGTTTGGCATAAAAATTATTACCCTGCAGGTTATCAAATTCAGAAAAATACTTTCAGAGTGTAGATTTGACCCTCCTTATGTATTTCAGTACTTTTTTAATCCTAGAAAATTATAATTTGCTTCTATTCTTTCATTAAGTACCTACGCTAAAGTGGCATTTACTGATGAAATAAATTTAAACCTTTAAAGTAATCCCTATGTACCAGTTTGTTCACCTTTTTTTATTAGAATAAACTATAAATTTTTTTCAAAACTAAAAACATTCTTGTCATTCATGCTTGGCAGATGTTGTGAGTTGGAGAATACCCATAAGTGTTTAAAAAATATATTCACTCTATGATAAATTTATTTGTTCATAAATGTCAGCTGGGCTTTTAAGCCTGCAGGAAGCAATGCCCATAAAACTTTAAATTTTTATAAACTTTTAACTTTAAATGTAGTCTGGAGGAATACAAATTAAGGTGGCACTATGTAGAAATGTACGATTTTTCTCCCTCAGAGCTACTTCTCTGCAAACATGCTGTACAGTAACTCATGTCACACGACCGCACTATGTTTTACTACTTAGTTGTGTGACAAGGGGTTTAATCAGCCTGAAAAATGTTGACATCTCAAGATTTGTGTTAGAAAAGAACATAATGCCTGATCTTTGGAACTTGGGACTAAAAGCTCACACTTTTCATTTACTAGGAAAATCAGATAACTATACACCGGTAGGAATAGATGGTGCAGAAAAATTTAAATTAAATATGAAAGATGCAAATTGTCAGGCATTAGAGTGTGCTATTACCCTTGATTTAATGAAGCCCAATGTCTAGAGAAAGACCTCTAACTTGTCAGATTGTTCTTTATAAAATGAACATTTTCTTCTGTACCAAGTTGCTCTTTTTAAAGGTTTATTTTTAATATAAGCTCTACTTCCTCCAAGAAGCTATTGGAAACAAAACTTACAGACATGTAAGATACTTAGTAGTTGAACATATAAACTGACAACAATGGTTGGAAGAGCATATATAATAAACATTTTGAATTAGATTATTTCTTAAGACATTTAAAGTTCAGCTTTCTATTCAAATTTGATATTTAAAATAATTAAATTCTGCTGATCTGAGACTAATATAACTGGTTCATGACCTCATTCATTCATTTCTTTGTTTAATAAGTAATAATTGAATGGCTACTACATGCCAAGTTCTCTTGGATTTTTAAGGGCATTTGTTTCAGTGTCTCATGGAAAGTATTATAGGTGTAATCACTCTGGAGCTCAAATGGGTTTCCAAGACAATATTCTTAAATTTTATATCTCCAGAAGGAAAGACATGAGCAAATCATGATATTTGGCATCACACAGAATGAATTTGAATCTTAACACAGCCACTCACTAGCTGTATGAACTCAGTTGTTTGAATGTTCAATGTCTCAGTTTTCTCATCTGTACGATGGAGAATAAAATGAAATCTATCTACCTCATAGTGTTGTTATAATGATTAAATGTGAGAATATATGTAATGTGCTGAGCAGTGTCAGATACATAGAAAAATATCCAGTAAATATTAGCTAGTACTAATATTACTTGCAATAGTACTTGATAGAACACTAACAGTATTTGTATTTAGTCTAACACATTTTAATATATAATATAATATATTGTAATACATTATATTAATATTTAATTTATCTAGGAAAACATACCTAGGCTTATTCTTAATTAGCTCTTAAGTGTTAAAAAATGTTAAAGATGCCAGTTTACTTTTCCTCAAATGACTACATGAAAATGTGTACATATAAATAGAAACATGGTACTTGGAAAAAAGAATTCCTTAAGGTGATAGCATTATAAACTAAACCCATTATGTCCAATGGCAAAGTGAAGTAAGAGAACTGTTTATTAGCTGCTACCAAGTAAATCGAATAAACTGTGTCTCAATAAGTTTGCAAGTTCAGTTGAGATGATAAAAATTAAAATACTCAAACAGTTAAAGAATAAGAACACTAAAGTTTTAATTCATTTGGTACAAGAAAATAAAATCCCATATACTGATTTAAAATAAAATAGTAGTAAAG
Organism: Lepilemur ruficaudatus; assembly: GCA_963574885.1. Lineage (NCBI taxonomy): Eukaryota > Metazoa > Chordata > Mammalia > Primates > Lepilemuridae > Lepilemur > Lepilemur ruficaudatus. The sequence goes on from CAUYRT010051333.1 coordinate 16,035, forward strand.
AAAAATTAAGAAAGATGATTGAAGGTATGGTATTCCTAATACAGAATACCATGACTTTGAACAGAAAGAAAGGGTAGAACCCATACAAATGAAAAGGAAAAGAATGCCTTTCCGTCAGTCCAGGGACACAACTGGGGCAAAGTCTAGAGGCAGGTGGAGGAAAGAGCAGCGAAGAAATATAACAGACACAGGAAATGTGGTGGGGTATGAACTAGTGGACTTAAAAGACAAAACAAACCGTCTAAATATAAGCTAAAAGTCTAGAAATATGATGGAAGCTTTGTGTTGATGTAAGATTAATTCTCACAATCCTGAACAGTTTAGGTTAGAAAGAGAAGATTTTGGCGACAATGAATATGTGATGAACACCTACTACATACCACTAGGCAAGACTTTTTTCATTCACTGGCTCATTATTCTTCATGAAATCCCTGGAGGGAAATATAATTAGCTCATGGTTAAGGTAATAAAACTAAGGCTTATAGAATTTAAGCAATTCAACCAAGTCCAAAAAACTAGCGAGGATAGGATATCAGAAACTAATTTTAAAGATTAATGAATTATTCTCATTTTAAGAAATAGTAATATTTGACATTTATTAATTAGAATCCATTATTTCATTTGATTTCTTAAAATATCAATTATTTTCATAAAATAAACAATTCTTACAGGAGAAATACACTTGAACAACAATTTCTTCATGATTCAAAGCTTATTCTATCTGTTTACCATCAATGTTGCAGACAGTTATGTTATTCTAGTATTCAGGACTTAGCGAATTTGGCAAGGGAGAAATAAGCACCCCGCGTGAACAAAACTTTAAAACAAATATGTCATCCATATGACATATAAAGAAAATATATTCTTTTCTTCCAAATACAAGATAAATGAATAAATAGCAGGGGCTAGAGTGGACGGAGGAGGGACGGGGGCAGGGCAAACCCACATGATAGATTCAGCTTCATTGTACGCCCGATGCCCTCTGCTTCCCACCCGTCACTTGTTTTCCTTCTGCCATTTCCTCAGTTATGTCAATTATTATACTGGTTTCACATCAGATTTGAAAGGGTTTCCTACAAAAAAGAGAAATATTTACATATTAAGATATAAAAATCCACATAGATCTTATTATTTACATTAAAATTAGTATTCCTCAGCGTATGTTACTCCTGAATCCCTACATCTAAAAATGAGGTTCTAAAAAGATGTTCCAGCATTCTGAACCCCATAAACAACACTGATCTGTGTATGTCGAGTTTAGATTGTTTATTTCCCTACTTTATAGTTCTTGGATTTTGTATTATTCTCCATTATTTTGACTTCTTTTACAGCAAAGTTTGTGTTTCAACTACCTGTTTGTTTCCAGTGCAGTTCTTAGCGCCAAAACTTGGAAAGTACTCTAAATATGCATGAACAATGAATGTTTGAAGAATTAAGGACTCTTTCTTGAACCATGTGGTGAAAGTTGGAATAAAAAAAATCCTAAACATTGTTAATCTTTGATTTTCTATTCCAGAATACTTTTCTTACTTCTCAGTGGTAATTGATATTAAAATATATACTTTGTATAAGAGTGCTTTTTAATTTCTATAAAAATCTATTCTTATCTTTATGTGTAATGCTATGTTTTTGGCAAAGTAGGAGAAACAAGGTTAAAAGTAGTAATTGGAAAGTAGAAGAGAAAGTAATTTTAAGAGAGAAGAGAAACCCACGGAAAAGGAAAAGGAAATGACTATTACCATAGAGAATAATTCGAATCGACTGAGTAACAAGTAACTCAACAAAGTGAGGTTAATAAACTGACAACAGGCATTAGGTTAAATGTATTTCCTTTCATTCAGTGTAAATCCATAGAATCCCCAAGATTAACTTAACTATAGAGTAATATTGTCTTTTGTATTTGATATGTTTCTGCACAGACTGTTTTTTAAAAGGAAAAACTAGCAATATCTGTAAATGTCAATTAAGACAGAAGACAACAATGTTTTATAAACATGTAGGCTGTTCATGATTGCCCCCAAACATTAATCTATCTACGCTATTTAAATAGAGGAGAGTGTTCCTATTTGCAAATAAATAGACCTATGTTAGTTTCCTATCTCACAGTTCTAGAGACTAGAAGTCCAAAATCAAAGTGTGGACAGGGCCTTGCTCCTTCTGAAACTTGTAGGAGATAATCTTTCCTCACTTCTTGCTGGCTTCTGCTAATTTTCCAGCAATCTTTGGCAATTTTTGGCTTGCAGTTGCCTGAGTCTAATCTCTGCCTTCGTAGAACATGGCATTCTCCATGGAAGTCTCTGTCTTTACATGCCCATATTCTTGTGCGTTTGTTTTGCAAATCCTCAATTGTTACATAGACTTTAATGTCTGGAAGAGCATGAAAGTATGTCTGCTACTAGAAGAAAACCTTACTTTACAAATACAAATATGTAGAGATTAGTGGATGTTATAGACAGTTCTTTCCTTTTTTCCATTTAAAATCCATACAGGTTGTATGTTTAATGTGCATTTCTGTCGATTTTCCCTAATTTTCCTCCTCTTCCACGGTGATCTTAGTTTCTTTAGCCCTCGTCCCTCTCTCCATGGTCTGGATTATTGTCAATAGTCTCCAGTCATCACTCTTTCCAGCCATAGGAATATGGGTAGGTAGGCTGTAGGAGAGGTTAGGTTGTCTTAAAGATCCTATGGAAATAAGTCTTTAGATCTGTCAATTAAACATCTACAACCAAATTTTCTCTTGCAAGTATCAATAACTTTTATTTGATGTTATGATAATAGAATTTCTTCTCTCTTTTCTCTTCTTACCTGAGGCTCTCTTCTAGGAAGTGGAATGCAGAAAAAAGTAGGAGGAGGAAGCACATCTTGTCTTACTGCATAAAATTGGGAAAATGGAACAGAATCATGTGGCACGTTTTCTTTAGGAAATGAATACTGTAGTATTCTTGTCTTTTTTAAATTGATACAAGTATTTATACTTATTTATGGTGTACATATGTGATATTTTCACATGTATAGACTGTATAATGATCAGGTCAGACTATTTGGAGTGCCCATCACTCCAAATATTTATCATTTCTATGTATTGGGAATATTTCAAGTCCTCTCTTCTAGCTGTTTTAAAATATACAATACTTTGTTGCTAACTATAGTCACCCTATTCTACTGTCAACTACAGCCATCCCACTCTGCTATTGAACATTAGAACTTATTTTTTTAACCTTTCACCCAGCCATATTCTTATAAGTACACTAATCATAACGGAGTATGAATTCAATCCAGCATGACCTCATTTTGACAATCTGCCACAGGGAGAGAGCAACGTGGACTCCTGTGGAAAAAGAAAATCAGGTAAAATGAATTGCCAGTGCAAAAAGTAGGAAGATTACTGACAAGTCCAAAGGAGGTCAAGGAGGGCAAGGAGGTCAGTGTGAATGCAGAAGAGTGTGCAAGCTGGCAAATAGGAAATGTCAGAGTAGAAAGAAGGAACCAATTTTTCTAGGGCCTTGCAGGCTGTGTAATGACTTTGGCTTTTAGAGTAAGGGAAGAGTTTTAAGCAAAGTGACATAGTCTTTTATTTTAAAAGAACCATTGAGGCTGCTATAATTAGATAGAAAGGAGGCAAGGACATTAGTAGGGAGACAAGTTAAAAGAATGTTGCTATCCAAGTGAGAAAGTAATGCCTTGGGCCAGGGTAATAGAGACAGAGGTATGGAGATATGATCAGATGTGTTATGATCAGATGTATTTTGAAGCCATGAAGTCTTCTGATGGGTTTTGATATAGGATGTGAGAGAAATAAAAGAGTTAAAGTTAGATCTAAGTTCTACCCTCTAACTTTCAACTGGAAAGAAGAATGTGCCATTTACTGAGATGGGGACAACTGTGGGTACAGCAGATTTGTAGAGAAGATTAGGAGTCCCCTTTAATGTACTGAGATGGTGATTAGAAGGAGAAAAAAAGGGGGAGTTTAAAAAATAGGAGTTTATGAGCCTACAGTTTTATTTAAACCATAAAACTGAATGAAATAACCGAGTTAGTGAGTTTAATTACAAAAAACGGCAGGGTCAACAACAATTTTAAGAGATCTGGGAGAAGAAAAAGAGCGAGGAAAGACTTAGTTTTCAAGAGAAAAACTAATAATGGGTGGTATGCTGAAAGCTAAGTAATTAACATGTGCAAGGAGGCAGGTGTGACCAACTGTATCAAATGTTGCTGCTAGATTATTTAAGAAGAGACTGAGATTTGCCCACTGACTTCAGCAATTTAGAAGTTATTGTGACCTTGAAAAGGACAGTTATATGTAGTGATGGGGGCAAAAGCCTGACAGTAGTTTTTAAAAAGAACAGAAGGACAACAATAGGGGGTGTAGGGTATAAAAAATGTATCCAGAAGAGAATGGAATGGAACTCGGGTGAGTTTCGTAGTGGATTTCAACTTCATATAAAATGGTTTATTTCTTTTTTTAAAAAAAAAATATCGAGACTAGCAATATTCTAACATTTGTTAGTTTTGGCAAAATGGTACATAGGGGTTTTATAACATACTTTGTACTTTATTTAAAAGAAAAGACGTAAAACAAAACCAATGAGTCCTTTGGAAGAGATTTTCAAGAAATTCAAACTTTAGAAACTTAATGACATCTTAGAAAATTATGTAAAGAGAAGGAAAGATTCTAATTCAGCAAAGACTGATTTATTATGACTATCTCTTTCATTGTCAAAAAAATCTGTAGAGGTTAAGTACAGATATGGAGAGAATCCAAGTCCTGGGGCAGGTTGAGGGATGGGTTATGATTTTTAAAGGTAGGAGATAGAAAGAAACCAACCAAGACAGGTGACATGCATATCCTTTATGAAGTCTGGAATTGAAATAAGTCAAATTATCTATGGGTGTCAGAAAGATGAGATATAATGTTAGAAACTAAAGGGCGAGTCAAATAGACTAACAGTCAAAGCTGAAGGTAATTCCAGAATGTGTGGATGAGGGGGAGGGGAGTAACAGTAGAGAAGAGGTGGTAGATGCCAATATTGGACAGATGAGCTGCCCTAGACAACTTACATGACACTCAGTGAGATCACCCTCTACCCCTACTTTATAAAGAAAATAGAATCACCTCTGGAAAACATTGTAACCTTATATATTTGTCTGACTTTGGTCAGACTGCAACTGGCTGTTTTCAAGCAAGTATATTTATCTATAAAGAACAAGTTACAAATATGGATTTTCAGTAAGCTCTTTTATGGCACTTACTTTGTTCTTTGTTATCTTATATGTTCTTTGTTATCGTAATCTGTACTCAGAAAGTAGAAATTTGGCATAGTCTATTCAGTGAATATTGATGTTCTTATAGTCAATGAATAAACTTTTTTAAACAAATAACTTCCAGCATGTGCCTGAAATGTTGGTGAATTAAATCATTTTCCAAGGGCTCTGTTGAAACCTTTTTTAAGGAGAACATATACTTACAAAATTTTTTCCATATAGCTAAATTGTGTCTATGTGGGCATTACCTGTATTTAGTTTGCAGATTTAATGTAGTCCAAAATTATACTTAAAATATTAACTATTTGTCTGAAAAAAGTGAAAGAAAATAATAAAAATTTCTTTGGAGTTCTTCAAAAAGTTAAATGTAATCAGTGAAAAACAGAAAGTAACAAAACTACTATATTGATATCTATTTTAGTCATGTAATAAAATTGCTTAATATAATTCATTTTTCACTCAAATGAATCAACTTAGAATTAACTTCACTATATGAAATCAAAAGTTGATTGGAAAATGTGGTTGAAGTTAAATATAACAGGTTTTACTGAGATCAAAAAAGCTTTCTTTAATAATCCTAAAGGTTACATTATATTTTAATATTTTTCCTCCAGAATATTTTGGAGTATTACTATGCAAAGATCAGCCTTTTAAGAGTTTTAAACTACCACCAAGTATGATCTCATTTCATCTGATATTTCTGAAGAACTCTTAAAAGTAAATAAGATGAGAAAACATTTAATTTGACATTTCTTGAATTTAAATATTCATAAGGTGATTGATATTTAAACATCTACTGAAGAGCTTGATTTCAAAGAACCAATCAATGTATCAAATGCAGCTGTATTACTTTCGGATGATGAGGTTATTATAAAAATAACATTAGCTTGTTTGTATAAGAAAATGAATTTTAGGTTTATATCTATTTTAATCTATAAAACATTATTTGAAGAGATAAATCATTTTCTCTTTAAAAATACTATCGTCCTCTGAATTACAATATTTGCTGCATACTGTTATATGGTATTTTAATTGAAATATCATTTACTGTTCCAATTAAAGAAACATTTTGGACATGGGAGAAATTTTACTATACTTTTGTCTTTTTTGAACAAAAAATGGTGTATTTTATTATAGGAAACAAAAAATAGATTCCCTTGGCCTTGCACATGAACTTTATATAATTTGTTCTTAAAAAGTATATTTAGAAATTGAATATGTACACTTGACTTAAGACCACAAAAATTTATGAAAGGAGAGGAGTTAGAATATAAAATAAAACTCAAAATGGGAGATTTTTATGACCTGTTGCAAAATTATTCAGTATACAAGGTCCTGTTCAACTTTAAATAATAGTGGAAAAGCTGTTCTCAACTCAAAAGTCATATATTTTGAATAATATTTTGCAGAGATTAAGATATTTCAACCTTTTTCTTTTAAATAAAAATTAAGTCTTTTATAGGTATGTATTTGTTTCTTTAGAAAATATATATCAAAATTCAGTTTTGTTTGGCATGAGATACATAGGGAGTTTTGATTCAATAGAGATAGAATAAATTTTCAAATATAAAAGGTGCTGAGATAACTGTGGCAACTATTGAAATGTGAAAGTATCACCCTTTGTATAATGTGTGAAATGCTAAAAGATCATTAAATCACTGAAAGAATAGATTTTATTTTGCTTAAAGAAAAGGAAGGCAAACCTAAACATAAAAGCAAAGGAAGACGCTATAGCGTAAATGATGAATGGATTTTTAGTACAGGGAAAATGTAAAACATTCTCGGTCAAACACTACTAGAAACAAAATAAAATGAAAAAAAAATATGCTTGCTATAAAGTAAGTTATCATCAATTAATAAGAAAAAGCACATAACTTGAGAGTTATACTATAACATAGGATAATTGTCAGAACAAAAATTTTAAATAATATGCAAAATATGTGTGATATAAGTGAATACGTGTGTATGTGTACATTCATATCTGTGGCTATACAGCTTTTAGAAAATATATCTAGAAGGTGATATCCCATTAGTATCCATTGGTACCTCATTTATCTATGATTATTTCTGGAATATGAAGTTACAGGTGCTTTTTCTTGTTTTGAATGGTTCTATAATTTTTGTCCCAAAGAGCATATATTACCTTTTTAATCCTAATTTTTTTTGTATTTTTAAATTTTATTTTTAATTTACAAATAATAATTATATAAATTTATGGAGTACATTGTTATGTTTTAATATCTGAGGCTTGGGGTGGGCAAGGGTAGATGTTAATCAAGGGCTACAAAATTTAAGGGAATAAACTTTAGTGACATTGCACAGAACAGTGCAATAATAATAATGCATTGTATATTTCAAAATTGCTAAAAGAGAAGATTTTAAATGTTTTCATCACAAAAACAGTAAGTATGTATTCATAATATAACTGGTAGTGTGTAATGAATAGGAAAAAAAAATTGGGGTTAAAAATCTATTGAGACATGTAAGTAGAGTTTTACACCTGATAAAGGAAATGTTACAAGATGTGAACATTCCTTATTCACAAGCCAATTGAAAACCTCAGAATTAGATCATTTTACTATTTCTTGGCTGAGTCTAAAAATCCTTCCCACGAAGAAATCTAAGTGTCCATGTGACCAGAGTTGGCAGTTGACCTGAAACTTATTTGTGCTCTCACTATTAAAATAACCCAAATGTCATAGTAACAAAGTTACTCCAAATCTCAGTGTCTTTACACAAAAATGTTTATTTCTCACTTGGGGTGAACATCCTGTGTGAGCAAAGGGTAAGTCCACATTGTCACTCAGGAACCCCTGCTGAAAGAGGCACCAGTGTTCTTGCACCATCTGAAACAGGTGGCCTCCTTGGGGCTTGCAGCAGGAGAAGAGAGATCAACAGGGCTGAGGATTTTAAATGTTTCTGCTGATAGGTGATAATTTCCTTTCTTATAGCCCCTTGGCCAGAAATAGTCACAGCCCCACCTGACTGCAAAAGCTGGGAAAGGTAGGATAAGACATGGATGTTCGGAAAAAAAACCTGCATATTCAGTGAGCACATATATGCATGTTATTGGTCAACAAAATTAATAGGCATTTTTAGCAGTACATACCTTTAATATTTTCATATTTCCTGAGTGAATGTAAAACAGTGCTAAGAGTTGTCTTCTTTTTTTTGTTTCAATCTTAAAATTTTATAATCTGCAAAAAAGAGGGGTGTTTTTTCTAATAGACAAATAATCTAGAATATAAATGTACTTATAGGAAGGAATAAATAATAGACTTGTAGTGTGACAGGTACTTTTATGTACTTTCTTGTTTAACTCCAGCACAAAACTGGTGGAAAGGGTATAATGCTCACTTAACTGAAGGGTGAAATGAGGGACATAGAGTTGAAGTAATTTGGCCAAGAGCATATAAAGTAATGTTAGAAATGGAATTTAAATCTAAAAATGCATGGTTTCAAAGATAATAATCCTTTCAGCATACAATATTACATCTCTTTACAATTAAGCAAAACTCTGATTTCCCCTCCAATGGAAATTTCAATCTGAAACAACCAAAGTTGGTTCAGAATTGTAATTATAGTTGCATAATCCTATAGGTAGGACATTCCATTGTTGGACTGGGTTTCTTATTAGAATATTTTGTTCTTATGTTGTGGTATGTCTTTTGGTAACTCCTATCATATCTAGTGAAACTAGTTCTATTTCACATTCCTACCATTTGTGTGATCTGAGGTAATTCAGGTTCGTATACCTGAGCCTCATTGAACATATTCATCGTATGAATAAAGTAAGGCTTAATACTCAAATGTTGCAGAAGTATGCTTCATATATTAAAGCACTGTTGTTGTACTTAATGTTTCTTATTCACACTTGGATCCACTTGGATAAATCTCATATATAAATGTTTATAGGCAAAGAAAAAATATAAAAAAGAATTTATAATAAGGTTTTTTAACTTGGTTAATTCTAGTTAATGGTTTCTTATATCTTTATATTTTTGTTATTGTGTTTTCATATTTTCTAACATTTTTTTCAATGATCAAGCATTGCTCTTATAAGTAAAACTATTTGAAATAAACTATTTCAAATTAAATATAAATACAAATATTTGCCCTACTTAGCAAACCAGCATTCCTTACTTTATCAAAAGTCCCATCTAAACAGAAGAAATGCAAAAACAAGAAGTGACAGCTGCTCCAGATGAGAAAGAATCAGCACAAGAACTCGGGAAATATAACAAATCAGAATGAAAGGACACCTCCCAAAGGAGCATTACCTTGATACCAAAACCAGGAAAGAACATACACACACACAAAAAGAAAAACAAGAGACCAATATCCTTTATGAAAATAGATGCAAAAATCCTTAACATAATACTAGGAAACCAAATTCAACAATACATCAAAAAGATAATACACCATGATCAAGTGGGTTTCATCCCATGGATGCAATGATGGTTCAATGTACATAAGTCAATATATCTGATTTGCCGCAGAAATAAAAACAAAGACAATATGATCATCTCAGTAGATATAGAAAAAGCATTCATTAAAGTCCAGCACCCATTCATGATAAAAACTCAACAAACTAGGCATAGAAGGAATGTACCTCATAATAATAAAAGTTATATATGACAAACCCACAACCAACATCATACAGAATGGGGAAAATTTTAAAGGAATATCCCTAAGGACTGGAAGAAGACAAGGGTGGCCGTGGTCACCACTTCTATTCAATATAATACTAACCAGAGCAATCAGTCAAGAGAAATAAATAAAGGGCATCAAATTGGGAAAGAGGAGGTCAAATTATTGTTGTTTGCCAACAATATGATCTCGTATCTATTAATAGAAAGCTAAGGACTCTACTAAAAGACTCCTAGAATTGAAAAGTAGATTCAGCAGATTCTAAGTTTACAAAGTCAATGTACACAAATCAGTAACATTTGTATATACTAGTACCAGAAGAGCTGAGAGTCAAATCAAGGACTCAGTTGGATTCATAATAGCCACAAAGAAAACAATACCTACGAGTATGTGTACTTAAACAAGAAGGTGAAAGATCTGTACAAGAAGAACTATAAAACACTGATGAAAGAAATCATAAATGACACAAACAAATGGTAAAACATTCATCTAAGAATCAACATTGTTAAAATGTCCATATTGCCCAAAGTGATTCACAGATTCAGTGCAATTCCCATTAAAATACCAATGTCACCTTGACTGATTAACACTATGGGGCTCAAATGGTGATGATGTTCACTAGGGATTCAGAGGGTGAGGAGTGAACCCATGTCTGAGCGATGTGGTGGGCACTATGGAGGGGTGGGACATGCTTGAAAAGTAATTGGGGAAGGAAATTAGGGATCTCAATAGGGGAAGGAATTCCTGTAAAACTGATTTATGTGATTAACTGTACATCTTGATAAATTCTCTAAAAATCATTTAATTGTACACTTAAAATGGAGTAAAGGGATGATATGTAAAGTATACTTCAATAAAAAAAAAGTACCAATGTCACTTTTCACAGATATACAAAAAATAATTCTAAACTTCATAAGGAATCCCCCCAAAAAAGCCCAAATAACCAAAGCAATGTTAAGCAAAAAGAACAAATTTGGAAGAATAATATTGCCTTACAGCAAATTATACTCCAAGTAGTATAATAACTAAGTATAACTTAGTATGGTAACTAAAAAGCTTAGTACTGATATAAATGTAGAAACATAAGCCAATGGAACAGAATAAAGAACCCAGAAATAAAACTGCATAGCTATGATCAATTGATTTTTGACAAAGCAGACAAAAACATACACTGGGGAAAGGATTTAATAAATGGTTCTGGGAAAATTGGAAAGCCTCATGTAGAAGAATGAAACAGGATCCCAGTCTCTCACCACGTACAAAAATTAACTCAAGATAGATTAAAGACCTAAATGTAAGACCTGAAATCATAAAATTTCTGGAAGAAACCATAGAAAAAACCCTTCTAGACAGTGGCCTAGGCAAAAAATTTATGACTAAGACCCAAATGCAAATACAGGAACAACAAATATAAATAGGATTTAATTAAATCAAAAAGTTTCTGCACAGCACAGGAAATAATCAACAGATTAAATAGACAATCTATAGAATGGGAGAAAATATTCTCAAATTATACATCCAACAAAGGGCTAACATCCAGAATCTATAGAGAACACAAACAAATCAGCAAGAAAAAAACTAAATAACCAAATTAAAAAGTGCACAAAAGATATGAACAGAATTTTTTAAAAAGAAGATGTACAAATGGTCAACAGACATATGAATGATGCCCAGCATCACTAATTATCAGGGAAATGCAAATTAAAACCACAATGAGCTATCACTTTACCCCTATAAGAATGGTCATTATTAAAAAATCAAAAAGCAATAGATGTTGGCATGGATGCAGAGAAAAAGGAAAACTTATACACTGCTGATGGGACTGTAAATTAGTACAACCCCTGTGGAAAACCCTATGGAGACTCCTCAAAGAACTAAAAGTAAACATACTATTTGTTCCAGCAATCCCACTACTGGGTATCTACCCAAAGGAAAAGAAGACATTATATCAAAAAGACACTTGTACCTGAAGTGAAAATTCACAGTTGCAAAGACGTGCAATCACTCTAAGTGTCCATCAATCAATTAGTGGGTAAAGAAAATTATATGTGATATATATATATTTATATATAACTCAGCCATAAAAAGGAATGAAATAATGTTATTTTTGGCAACTTGGATGGAACTAGAGAACATTATCCTAAGGTAAGTATCTCAGGAATGGAAAACCAGGCACCACACGTTCTCACGAATGAGTGGGAGCCAAACAATGGATGCCTATGGTCATAAAGTGGTGTAAAGGCCATTAGAAACCAAGAAGGGAGGAGGGTGGAGTGGGGTGAGGGATGAAAACTTGTCCATTAGGTACAATGTGCACTATTCTGGTGAAGGGCACACTAAAAGCCCTGACTTCGGCATTATACAATTCATCCACATTATAAGAACATTTGCATCCCTAATATTTTGAAATAAAAAATATTTTAAAAATTAATTTTTTAAAAACCTTTTCTTTTATAACATATGTTTTAATTTTACTCCAAAGTTATATAGTCCTCTTAAATATTAATATCTTCTAATACTTTTGTAATGTTTCTGTGTTTAGGATTTTATTTGGTCTAACATTTACTTTTGTGTATTGTAAAAGGTTATTTTAATTTTGTTCTTTCAAAATGTTTACAACTATTGAATAATCCCTCCTTTCCCCTCTGTTTTGATATGCTGCTTTTAAAATAAAAGTAAATCCTGATTATGTCCACAGATTTATATCTGGACTCTATTCAAATCCATTGATCCAAGGGCCTCTTTATTTATCATTGCCTTGAGAGTTTAATTGGTATGGCCTAATATTTTATTTTAAATCCCTCTGGATCTACTTTAATAATATTACTATTAAACAATTTTTTAGTTCTAATATCATTGCTTCAATTGCTTTATTGCTTTCTTTTTTAACATGTGTCTGGTAATTCTCTTTTCATCTATTATTTCCAACATTCTTGTGCCATTTTGCTTTAGATGTGTTTTTTATAAACAGTTAAATTTTGGGTTTGTTTATCCAATATGAAAGTCTGTCATTCAATAGACGAATCTATCCCGTGGGCCTGAAAACTTTATCTATACAAACTTTCTTAGCTCTTGGCTCATTCAAAACAGAGTATGGCTCACTGACACCTGGGTTAAAGTTTAACCCATTCAATTAAATAATTGTGATTAACAGAGCAGTTTCTACATGCCAAATACTGCTCTTAGAAACTTACATATAATGATTCATTTAATAATTAAAAGAACTCTAAATGCTCTATAATGAACGGCTATTGTCCCCACTCTACTGATAAAGATATTGAGGGGCAGAGACTTGCCCAAAGTCACCCGAGTGGCAAATGATAAAGTCAGAATTTGATCCCAGATAGTCTGGCTCCAGAGTCCACAGCTTTGATTACTGCAATGTATTACTACCTGGCCAGGCGTGATGGCTCACACCTGTAATCCTAGCACTCTGGGAGGCCAAGATGGGTGGCCACTTGAGATCGAGTTCAAGCCCAGCCTGAGCAAGAGCGAGACCCCATCTCTACTAAAAATGGGAAAAAAAAAAATACCCAGTCAATTAAAAATAGAAACAAAAAAAATTAGCCAGGCATGGTGTCTCGCGCCTGTAGTCCCAGCTACTTGGGAGGCTGAGGCAGGAGGATCACTTTAGCCGAGGAGTTTGAGGTTGCTGTGAGCTAGGCTGATGCCGGGGCACTCACTGTAGCCTGGGCAACAAAGCCAGCCTCTGTCTCAAAAAAAAAACAACAACAACAACAACAAACTACTACCCATTGATGAAAGTCAGAGGCACGTGTTTCACCATATCCTTACTATCTTATTTCGTGTTTTGTTTTACAAGTGGTTAGTTTTATATTGCTGTTGTAACAATTTGCCTCAAACTTAGTGACTTGAAACATTGTTAACGTATTATCTCCCAGTTGTGTAGCTCAGAAATCTGGTGGTTCAGCTGAGTCATCTTGAGTCATCTTCGGGTCTTACAAAGCTGACATCAAGATGTTGACAGGGCTGCAGTCCTATCTGGAGGCTCTAGGGGTTGTTTTCAGTTTCGAGAGGCTTCCAACATTCCTTGGTTCTTGCTCCTTCCATCTTCAAAGCCAACAATGAAGGATTGAGGCCTCCTCATGCTTCCGATCCCTCTGACTCCCATTCTTGGCTCACTTTTCTTTTTCCCTCTTTCCCTCCATCTCACTCTCCTGTCTTCTCCATCTGATTTTAAAGGCTCAGGTGATTACACTGGATCCATCTGTATACTCCATACTAATCTCCTCCTTATTTTAAGGTGAGCTGATTTGTAACCTTAATTCCATCCGCAAGTCCTTCACAGCAATACCTAGATTCATGTTTACCCAGAGAACAGGAAACTTAGAAGTCCACCTAGACTTCCCTCTTCCAGACTTTCTTTTTCACTCTTTTTTTATTTTCCCACCTGTATTTCCAATCTGGAAGTACAACCTCTTAAAATATTTACTTTGTCTTTGGTATAAGTTGATTTTCCTAGCAAGAGAGCTAGAGAAAACTTATTTCATCTCCATTTGCGCTGCTGATCTTAACAAGTCCTTTCCCATCACATCTTTAGCTGTATTTTGCAAGAATTTATTTTCATTTCCCATAGGTTTTTAAGACTTGGAGGAAAAAATTTTCAGTTTATTTTGCTTAGCTGGTCGGACCATTATATTAAATTTCCTTCTAATTGAACAAACTATATAGTAACCTTTGAAATAGGCAACAATATTTGCCTATTTTCACACTGCCTTCACCTAAGTATTTTTGCATATTACTTTGTAATTCTCCCTGTTTACATTATGCATAACTGCAATCACAGTGTGCATGACATTTTCTTTTTTCTAAATTCAAAGCTATATTATAGCTGATTATTTCACTCCCCTATGAACTTTCCATTGCCTATAGAAGGCACCTGGGAAAGTAATACACAATCCTCCAAGCACGGTATAAAGTACCTTCCTGGACCAGTGTGCTGTCAACTTATCCTCCTCAAACACCGCTTCCACTCATTTGACCCTCATGTATTATGTATTACATCGCAGCATAATGAGAAATTCTCATCTTTGTGCACATGTTGCCCTCTGACTTCATTTTCTTCATCTGACTGACTCCTATTTACCTTTCAAGACTAAGCTAATGTGTCATTTCCCTTCAGGAAATTGTCCCGGTCTGACTTAAATGCCTTTAAAGTCACTTAGAGTTTAAAGTCCTCGAGAGCAAAGCCTGCGCCTACTAGTTGTTTTATTAGTACTTGAGATGGGTTAGGTTTGGCTGCAATTAACAAACACTCTCAAAGATCAGAGATTTAAAATAGCACAAATTTATTTCATCTTCACACTACATGTGCATCGAGGGGCAGCTGCTGGAGGCTCTGTTCCACGCCCTTCTCATTGACAAAGCTGCCATTATCTCTACTTGTGTCAGCTGCCAAGGCAGAGGAAAAGAGAAACAATGGCAAAGTATGCAATGGCTCATGCAGCATCTCCCTGAAGTGACACATGTCCTGTCTGCTCATGGTTAATTGCCAAAAAAAAGCACATGTCCATAGCTATTCTCAAGGGGTAAGGAAATCCAAGCCTACCATATACCAGAGGGAAGAACTATAAATATTTTGTGAACAATGCTGACACTCAACAACCATAATCAATATCTTTAAATACGTTATGGACTGCATGTTGGTGCCCCTTCAAAGTTTGTATGTTCAAACCATAACTCCCAATGGGATGGTATTTGGAGGTGTGGTCTTTGATAGGTAATTAGGTTATGACGGTGAATGAGTTTGGTGCCTTTGTAAGAAGACACCTGAGTGAATTGCTTCTTCTCTCCTCTCTCTCGTCTTTTCCATGTGAGTCTGTGATGAGAAGGTGACCACCCGCACACCAGGAACGAAACCTCATCAGACATTGGATCTGCTGGTACTGTGATATTGGACTTCCCAACCTCCAGAACTGTGAAAAATATACCATGAGATTATGGTAATTTCTTATAGCAGCTCAAATCAAGGACTGCTATAACCAAGTACCACAGATTAGGTAGCTTGAACAACAGAAATATATTGTGGAAGAGAAAAACCTTCTCACAGTTGTGGAAGAGAAAAACCGCAAATCAAGGTGTCATTGGGGTTGGTTCCTTCTGAGAGCCATGAAAGAAAAATCTGTTCCAGGCTTCTCTCCTTGGCTACTCTCCATCTGACTGTTTTCTCCCTATGTCTCTTCACATCATCCTCTCTGTATGTGTGGCTATGTCCAAATTTCCCATTTTTATAACACGATGGTGTCAAATATTAATTGAAGAGTGAAAAATATACATGGAAAAATGTCATCTACAATAATAAAATTGATTTTAAAGCAAATCTGAGGTACTATTTTATAAAGATGGACACATGATGAGAATAAAATTCTGGCCAAAATTACTGGGTTATTCAATGCCGGGGACATTATTAATTGGCAAACCCCTATATCTAGAAAGGATTTTGATAATATATATTAAGATCTTAATTTTTAAATAAATTTGTATCTAATTATTCCTTTGTAGGGATATTAGCCTTCAAAAAATCAAGTAGAAAAATAAGATCTAAGAAGAAAGTGTTAATTGTGGTTTTTCTGTTCCAGTAAACAATTATAAATATTGTTTTACTCTGCCTAGAAGTATAATATATCACATACCCATTAAAATAATAATTATAAAGATTGTATAGAGACATGGAGAAGGGGCATTATTTAATCACTAATTTAAGAAAGCTATTACTATGTAGCAATGACATTATTTTCCATACTATTATTGATTAAATTGTGTTTCCCCAAAATTCATGTGTTGAGGTCCTAACTCGCAGTACCTCAGAATGTGATCTAATTGGGAGACGGGATCTTTACAGAGGTAATAAAGTTAGAAGAAGCTAAAATAGATTTGGGTAGGTCCTAATCCAATTTGACCAACATCTTGCATTAACTGCTCTTAATCTCATTTAGCAAAATTCTTATTTCCAATATTGTGTTTTTAATCTCTAGAAATTTCATTTTAATATACTCCATTTCCCTTATCACTAAATTAATATTTTCTTTTAAATACTTGAATATAGTTATTATAACTAATATAATGTTTTTGTGTCCTAGTCCCATTGTCTCAGTCACGTCTGTATTTGTTTCCATTGCATGACCTTTCGTTTAGCCATGGGCATCATTTTCTTGCTTTTTGGCATATCTAGTAGTTTTTCAGTGGTTTCTGGACTTTTATATATTATAATGTTGAGTATCTGGATTTTGGTGTTTTCTTTATAGAATGTTGGTTAGGCTTTTTTTTTTTTTTTGACAGATATTTGAGTATCTATCAATCAATTTGATACCTTCAAGATCTTTTCATAATATTCGTTGTGAAATATGTAAAGTAGTGTTCACTTTAAGGATAGGTGATCCCTCTTACTAAGACATAGTCCACTTGGGGTCTCCACTGAATGCTCCAGGTGATTACTGAAGACTCTGTAACTTGTCAGAGTTTGAATATCTCCCTGTCCTTTATGAGCTATGGGAATTGCTCAGCCTACTATTTCCTGGTCTTTCTTTCCCAGCTTTGTGGAGATTCACTTACATGAATACATGGCCTAGTTCTTAGTAAAGACTAGAGGGGCCAATATGCATATATGTGGATCTTTTTACTGTGTAGCTTCCTGCTTTACAAAACTTTGCCTTGCAACTTAGAGTAGCCTTGGCCTCCCTGTTCTCTGATCTCCACCATCGCCATGGGGATACACGTCATTATACACTTTTCCAATCCCACAGAATGTACAACAGGAGGGAACCCTAATGTAAACTGTAGACTTTGGATGGCATTGATGTGTAGATTCATCAATGACAACAAATGTGCCACTCTGACGTGATATGTTGGTAATGGGGGAGGCTGTGCATGTGTGAGGTAGGGGTTATATGAGAAATCTCTATAATTTCTGCTCAATTTTGCTGTGGACCCAAAAGTTCTCTTAAAAGTAAAGTCTATTTATAATGGTTAAGATGATAAATTTTATGTTATGTGTGTTTTACCACTATCGAAATGTTTTAATTAAAGAAATTTCAACTATGAAAAAGTCCAAACTCAAGGAATATATTCGGTATATATACACATACATATATAAAATAAAATTGTCTTATTTTGATCATACTTTGGGTAATTGATTAATGATGGCAATGGTTTAAAAGCAAAATTGGCTAAAGGGCTGTCTTTTTAAATTGCAGTATTCATTATGAAATAAAGTGTTTATAAATGCAGTTAATTCTATACTTGTTCCTTTGGTCCTTGAACAAATTTAATGGAACCAATAACATATTTCCTTGGTTTTAATTATGCACAGTATTTTTGATGTTGCCAATTTTCCTAAAGAATAGCAAATGTTGCCTTTTATTCAATAGCTTTGATTGTGTGCATTACATGCTAAACATTTTCTTTTTCCTACAGCAGCTATTAAGCACGCTGATACCCACAATGTCCCAGCATGGTTAAGCATCCTTTGAAAGGTTTTTACTAAGGAGGACATAATTTTTAAATGCTCATTCTTTAAAGTGCAATAGATAACTTTTTTTAAATACTAAAACTAAAATATTAAGTCTAATGGAAATTTGTAAAATGGTGGAAATCAGGTAGAAATCTATCTAGTGCTGACTTTCAAAAATGCCTGTGTCTTTTTCAATTCTATATTCTTTCTTGCATTTTACTGTGTATTTAAGTGTGTGTGTGTGTGTGTGTGTGTGTGTGTGTGTGTGTTGATGTAGATCTGTGTGTACCTGTGCATGACTGTGTATCATGGAGACATTCTGTTGTATTGTAACTCCAGATATTCAGGGCATCATTTATAAAAAATATCTTATTCTGTAGAAGACATGATGTTATTGATGTTTGTTGAATTAAATCAACAATTGTACTGGTACTCAGTATATTGGTTTATACTTTCCCACAACACAAAATAGAACGAAATAGGCAAAAAGACTTTCTATTTATCCCTTATTTTTCTCTCTTGTATGTTCATTCAAGCTAATAAATATGAGCACAAAGATAAACCATTATTAATTTACAAATACTTTTTATGGTATCTTCTGAATGATCACTTATTCTTTTTGCTTTCTGAATAATGGGAGCACTATATGAGCTACATAAAACACATGAAGTAGGCATATTTCAAATTAACTATAATGGTGACACTTTTTTCTCACATAACATTAAGCATCTTTGAGGAACTTTAGACAAAGTTTCATTTCAATTTCTCTCTCGAATGAAACTCCCCAAAGCCTTTCTAGAGCCCTATCCATAAACATTGTGGTCAGTTGGATGAAAAAATTTACAATGGCTTTGTTCCATAGGAAGCAGGTGCCAGGAGGAAGAAAGGGGAAGAGTTTTAGCCAAGGTCTCAGAATGCATGCCAGTAAAGGGGAACAAGACAGAATTGTAATTAAGTAGAATGCAAACATTTGCAGAGTGGTGCAACTATAAAGTCAAAATTTAAAAAAGAAAGATTGTATATGGATAGGTTAAGAATAGATGCTATATAGTCAAAAAATTATAAAGTGATAATAGTTAAATGTAGATAGATTAGATGGATGGATAGATAGATAGATAGACACATACATACATAGATATAAATAGATAGATTCAGAGTTAATCCAGAGATAAAGATATAAATAGGGTTGTGAGTTGAGGGCTCTGGGAAGGGAGTGTGCTATTTTAACTGGTTTCCAGCTCCCATTGCTAAGGCTGGCTGAGGTGTGGAAAGAAGTGTCACTAAATGAATATTAACAGTTCACATACTACTAATAATTCATAGAATATGTATATATGCAAATACTGTACAATGTAGTTAGTTTTTAATCTTTACAGTAGTACAACTTTTACCACTTTACAAACAGTGAAATAGAAGCTTAGAGAGTTTTTAAAACATGCACAAGATCATATAACTAATAAGTAAATGACAGTGTCAGGATTTGAACTTGGATCATTCTAACTCCAGCCTCTGAAATCTTAACCACTAGACTTACACTGTCAAGTATCATAGTTACTAGTCACATAGAGCTATTTAAATTTAAATTATTTAAATTCAATAAATTAAAAAATTTAGTTCCTCAGTGTCACTAATCATATTTTTTATTTCAGTATATTACAGGGGTGCAAATGTTTAAGTTACATATATTGCCTTTGACCTGCTCAAGTCAGAGCTTCAAGTGTGTCCATCCCCCAGACAGTGTGCACTGCACACATTAGGTGTGAATATACCCCTCTTCTGTTCCCCTCCCACCTGCCCAACACCAGATGAATGTTACTACTAAATGTGCACATAAGTGTTGATCAATTAATAACAATTTGATGGTGAGTACCTGTGGTGCTTGTTTTTCCATTCTTGTGATACTTCACTTAGTAGAATGGGATCCAGCTTTATCCAGGATAATACAAGAGGTGCCATATCATCATTGCTTTTTGTGGCTGAGTAGAATTTGATGGTATACATATACCAAATTTTTTTAATCCATTCACGTATTGATGGAAACTTGGGTTGTTTCCACATCTTTGCAATTGTGAATTGTGCTGCTATAAACATTCTGGTGCAGATGTCTTTTTTATAGAATGTCTTATTTTCCTTTGGGTAGATGCCCAGTAATGGGATTGCTTTTAGCTCTTTAAGTTATCTCCATATTACTTTCCACAGAGGTTGTACTATTTTGCAGTCCCACCAGCAGTGTATGAGTGTTCCTATCTCTCCACATCCACATCAACATTTATTGTTTTTGGACTTTTTGATAAAAGCCATTCTCACTGGAGTTAAGTGATATCTCATTGTGGTTTTGATTTGCATTTTTCCTGATGATTAGAGATGTTGAGCATTTTTTATATGTTTATTGGCCATTAGACTATCTTCTTTTGGAAAGCTTCTGTTCACGTTCTTTGCCCACTTTTTAATGGGGTTGTTTGACTTTTTCTTGCTGATTTTCCTGAGTTCTATATAGATTCTAGTTATTAGTCCCTTATCAGAAGTGTAACATGCAAATATTTTCTTCAATTCTGTAGGTTGTCTTTTTGCTCTCATGAGAGTTACCTTGGCTGTGCTGAAGTTTTTTAATTTGATCAGGTCCCATTACTTATGTTTGTTGTTGCCATGATTCACTTTAGGGTCTTCTTCATAAATTCTTTCCCTAGGCTGATGTCTATAAGAGTTTTTCCAACATTTTCTTCTAGAATTCTTATAGTTTTGTGTCTTAGGTTTAAGTCTGTTATACATTATGAATTAATTTTTGTGAGTGGTGAAACGTGCAGATCCTGTTTCAGTCTTCTACATGTGGCTGTCCAATTTTTCCAGCACCACTTATTGAGAAGGGATTCTTTGCCCCATCATATTTTTTTTCTGCTTTGTCAAAGATTAGATGGCTATATGAAGATGGTTTTATATCTGGGTTCTCAGTTCTGTTCCATGTGTCTATGTCTCTATTCTTTTGCCTGTACTATGCTGTTTTAGTTACTATAGCTTTGTAGTATAGTTTGAAATCTGGTAAACTGATACCTAAAAATTATAAAAGCCATAAATGACAAACCCACAGCAAACATCATACTGAACAAGGAAAATTGAAAGCATTCCTGCTTAGAACTGGAACCAGGCAAGGTTGCCCTCTATCACCACTTCTATTCAACATGTTGCTGGAAGTCCTAGGCAGAGCACTCAGATAAGAGAAAGAAATCCAGGGCATCCATATGGGGACAGAAGAAGACAAAGTATCATTCTTTGCTGACGACATGCCCTTATATCTAGAAAAACCCAAAGATTCTGCCATGAAACTACTGAAATTGATAAACAAATTTAACAAAGTCTCAGGTTACAAAATCAGTGTACAGGAATCAGTAGCATTCCTATACACCAACAACAGGCAAACTGAGAACCAAATCAAAGACTCAATATCCTTCACAATAGCAACAAAGAAAATAAAATACCTAGGAATATGTTTAGTTACAGAGATGAAAGACTTCTACTGGGAGAATTATTAAACACTGAGGAAGGAAATAGCAGAGGACATAAACAGGTGGAAAGCCACACCATGCTCATGGGTTGGCAGAATCAACATTGTTAAAATGTCTATACTACCCAAAGTGAACTATAGATGCAACACAATCCCTATTAAAATACTAGCATCATTTTTTGCAGATCTAGAAAAAATAATTCTGTGCTTTGTATGGAACCAGAGAAGGTCCCGTATAGCCAAAGCAATCTTAAGCAAAAAGAATTAACTACATTTTAAATGCTCACTAGTTACGGGTCTAATGACTACCGTATTGGACACAGTGCAGGTAAAGACTGCCATCATTGCAGGAAATTTGATGGGACAGCTGCAAGAAAATGAACTGCTTTATCAAAAATTATTATTCTCTTATGTAATGCAGTACAGCTTATATCAAACATAAATAGCTTACTACCCTTCTTCAAGAGGTTCAAGTTGATACATCCTTATTCCTTACGCAGGATTTCTTAACATCAACACTATTGACATTTGGGAGCTGAATAATTTTTTATGAGGGGCTGTCTTGTGCATTGCAGGATTTAGCAATTGCAATGGACTAAATGTTTATGTCCTCCCCAAACTCATATGTTTAAATCTTAACCACAACATGATGGCATTATGAGGTGGGACCTCTGGGAGGCAATTAGGTCCTCGGGCAGAGCCCTTATGAATAGGATTAGTTCCTTTATAAAGGAGACATCAGAGAGATTCCTCACCCTTCCTCCAAGAGAGGTTATAGTGAGCAGAAGACCATCTATGAGGAAATGGGCCCTTATCAGTTTCTAAATTTGCAGGCTCTTAGATCTTGAACTTCCCAGTCTCCAGAAATATAAGAAATAAATTATGTTTATAAGCTATCACATCTAAGATGAAGGACAGTTCTTCAAATGGCCTTGGATCAAGTCAGCCCTCCTCGTTTCCTTTCTTGTAGTTCTCAAGAATAACTGTAGAATGTGCTGAGAATGCAACATTCTGAGATAAGAAGGAACTGTCTGAAACAGCCCAGGACTTGTTCCTGTCCCTCTTAGGAAATGAAATATCTTGAGTTAGGGAGGAACCATTAGAGACAGACCTAGCTTTGTTCTTGTCTTTCTTAGAAGCAGGATATCCTAAAAATTTTCATCCAGTGAGTTACATGGGCCCTGAAGTATATAACACAGGAACCCAGAAAAGGCTGCCTTTTGTGGTCCCTCAGCCGTGGTGCAAAGTTGGGCATGAACAGTCAAGACTCCATATGCCTGGGGCAGCTTTCCTGAGCCTTGGGTGATAAGCTCACAATGGATCCAAAACTTCTTCTATCCCTTGCTGCTTATCTGTAAGAAACCTGTCTCATATAGCTTGTTTTGTGTGAGTGTGTTCTGTCTCACTAGACCCAGATAAACAGGTAACCCATGTGTGGTGGACCTAAACACTAGCCCAGATGCAGTGTGATAAATATAAACTCCTGTTTCTGGTGGTTGGCTATTCTCCATGCAGTGGGAGTCCTTTCTTGGGATTGGTATTGATAATTAGCAGACCTGTTTAACATACAGTAGTTTGTTATAGCAGGCCAAACAGACTAAGACAGCAGCATTCCTGGCTTCTGTTTACTAGACGCCAGTAGCATACCCTCCCTGTTGTAATAGTCAAAAATATCTCCAGACATTGCAAAATGTCCTCTGGGGAACAAAATCATTCCTACTGGAGACCATTTCATGAGATCTCTCACATGAAGATGTGGAGAAAGAACCAGTAAATGCTGAGAAGAAAGACCTTTATAAAAAAATACATTTTTATAAAAACCTTTGCACTTCCTTAGCCTGTGTCAGTGGGTGGCCAGAACCAGTGAGAATAACAGAAAGCTTCACCCTCATAGGCAGTTGGAGCTCTCAGAGTTAGGCTTCTCTCAGTAAACTTGGAGGGCTGTTATCTGAGAGACCTTGGAGACATCTGAAGTAATACACTGACCCACTTCAAAAAAATGAATTAATGAAGGGAAGAACAAAATATATACTATGTGCCAGGACCTGACACTCTGTGACCTTTTCACAATAAGTCATATTATTCTCACAGCATCAACCTTAGTTCAACTTCATTCAAAACAGGATTTGAGTGCAAGTAGTTTATTTGGAACATTTTTCCAGGAATGACCAATAGGGAGGTGGATTAGTGAGATAGGAAAGGGAACACAGTAAGGAAAGTGCGTGTTATCAATTCACTTACCAAGATGGGTAACTGCAGCTTAATTCCACTGAGGAATTCTGAGAGTTTTTGAGTATCATGTGTTTCAAAGTCATCCCACACAAGGAGCAAGAGAGCTACGGTATTTATACAGCAACCTCCCCAGCCATGGATTGGGAGCTCCCAGGAGTGGTTTTTAGCTTATTAATTTCTCAGCACTTCCAACTTGTCCTAGACAAGCAGAACAGTCTCAGACCAAAGATAGCTCTCTAAGAGTTGGCTGGCACCATTGTAATTACAGAGTTCTAGGAGACAGTGGCAGAGCACAGAGAATCTGCCAGAGTAGCCAACAGTACAGTAGATATTCATTGGTATGTCCATTTCCAAATCTCAATCTATGCATCTACCCTGTGCATAGGTAATTAGAAAAGAGGTTAAGAATCTGTGATGTCAGACAGACATGGGTGCACATCTTGACTCCAAAGCACTCTCCCTAGTCCCTAGTATTTACAGAGCACTCTCTAAGAAATCACTGGTAAGGCGGCAAATTTCCAAATAGGAAAGAACCAGCACAGATAATTATTTACTGATTTTTCCACCTCATTCTCCAAATACTCTGGCCAAATTAAGTTCTCCCTTGATTAAAAGTACTTTATATGGATTACCTTGATTTAAAAATCCCGATTTTTATGGTGGCAATTGTTAATACACTAATTTTACAGATGGGGAAATGAAGGCTCAAAGTGACTTGTCAAAGACCCATACATATTAATAAAAGGTGAGTGAACCTAAGTAATCTTAGCCCAAGAACAATGTGCTCTTAATGATTATGTTATCTGACTTTAGATAGAAGAAGGGATAGAAAATACAGTGAATCATGCTGTTTCTGAGTAAATAACATCTGAGGAAAACTTGTATCACTAGGTATCATGAGCAAGACAGACAAAGACCCACAGGGAACTTTCAGTTTCAACATAGAGGAGAAGGTCCTAGGTCTTTGGAGAGGGCTATACATGGAGTCAAGATGGTACAATGGCTCTCAAAATTGAGAAAATTGAAATGAAAAAATTTAAGACAGAGGCTTAAAAAGCAAAAAAAAAAAAAAATGGATATTTAAAGGCAAAACTGTTTTATAAATGTTAAAGTATGTGGCAAGAGGCAACTTTAAGGTCTTTCTCTCCAGAAAGCTCCAGAACTCTCCAGAACTCTCACAGATTTCAGGTACAGAGAGATTCAGGATGTCAGAGTGGAGAACACTCCATCACTTGAGAATCAAGGAGCAAAGAAGGAAGGTAGAGAGTCAGACCAGGGGAAATCACCACATTAGGACTGGAAGAACTCAAAGGAAAAAATAAGAATGTCATGATTCACCAGGCTTCTCAGGGGCTACTGTTCAACTTCTGCTCTTATGGAAAAGCGCAAATATTTCCATCTGGAGAACACAACTGCAGGCTAGACTTTCTGCACATCTCTTGTCCTCTAATGTAGCTTAGGTACACATCAGACTCCAGGGACAGCTACAGAACCCATGGTTGCTCAAATTAATGCTTAATAACAGCCCTCTATGGAATATTTAAATAAAATTTAAATAATATTTAAATGGCTTTTAAAAATGTGAACTGTCGGCTAAGAAACAAGGCAGGTCTTTAATTTCTTAAAAACTAATCAGGCTTCAAATGTCTATTTGAGCCACAATATTTTGACAAAATGTCAAAAGGAGTAAAATTATACATAAGCATCCCCTGCCCCTTCACCCCAGACCCGCAGGTGTCCACTTAGCTGCCCTTGCTTTTCCCACTGGCATTTTGCCAGGGTTTTTGATCCTAGTTTTGTGACACTCAGGAGTCTCCAAGTACCTTAAGGACTATCAGATTCCCATAATGAGATTAATTTTAGTTCACTTCAATTTGAAAAGCAAATATATGTCAAACTGTACTTTTAGGAAGAGAAAATGACACCATGAAATTAAAGGTCTCTGCCTCCTGGCAGGCTGACAGAGCTGACCTTGAGCAGAAGTAGACAATATTTTCTCTGGAGCATCTTTTCTCACCTCTCTCTAGGCAGCATCTGCTTTTCAGGAGTCCACTGCTCTCCGCCATCTTCCTCTCAACTGCAACAAACAGCAGTCTGCGCTTATGGCACACCTACGGCACACTAGACACTGTCCTAGGAAAGTGGTGCACCTCTAGCCCATATGGCAACCCTGCAAGTCGGCAAATAGAGTCTCATTTCACATATCAGAAACATCTTTCAGAGAAGTTAACTGTGTTGCCTAAAGACACTTGAGTAATAGATGAATTGGCTAGGACTCAAAGATTTCTCTGGCTCCAAATCCCTTCTTACATGCTAGTGAGGAGAGAAAAATTCCTTTTGTTGTTATTCTTCTCTTTTTAACCTTTGCCCAACAAGATGTTTAATTAAACATTAGAATCTACCTCCAAAGCACTGCAAGGCAGGATAGTCTTTCCAGAAACACCAAACAGAAGCAATGAGAAACTAAATGTTTGAAATCAAGAAGTCAGGAACAATGAGGACGGATTGGGCAGGGTCACGGGGGTGGTCCTTAATGACAACAGACACACAGGACTGATGCAGACCCTGAAACTGAGTAATCAATAAGCTAAAGAGCTATTAACCTAATGTTCTTAACAAAGAAATCTCATGGCAGTGTAGCAGCAGCAAAGTAGAAAAATTCTATCTAACACAGTGAGAGGCAGGTGTAATTAGGAAAAAGTAACATTAAGCAGATTTACAACAAGAGAAAAGTCAGGGAAAAGAAAGCAGACATAACAAGACCATTCAGTGAAATTCACAAGTACTTACAATGCATCAGGCTTTGTGAACATTCATTATCTAATATAATCATCAGAAATATTAATATTATCTAATCATCCAAGGTTCCTCTGCTAGGATTTAAACCTAGATAGATTCTGATTCCAGGACATATCAGCACTCTCACGATAGTTAGAAATAAAAGAAGGTCCACTACATGAGATCAGTTTTATTAGTGATCAGTTCTGTTATTTCTAGTAACTTCAAGGATTCAGATAATGAATGATCAATTTCCTCATACCACATAATATGTTCATTATATTAGGTGTTTATATTAAAAATCTTGTTATCAAAAAAAGTTTAAACTCTGTTTCTCCATCTTCTCTTTTAAAAGGCAAAGGTTTATATAACATGTCTGTGAAATATTTCCACTTTTATTACTGTTCATTTAATACTGACACTTTTCAAAAATAAACTCCAGTCTGGAAGATGAACACGGGAGCAACATTTTATCTTCTGCTGTAGAGGACAGTCCTCAACTGTGGCTGAACAATACCCCCTCTTACCCCTGCTCACTCTTAGTCCATTTTCTCCCTGCATTAAAAATCCTTGCCTTCACAAGGTGGAATTCAGAGAACTCATGTTTTCTGCCTCCTCTGCAGCTGGGTGCAGGCACGTGACCTAGTTTCTGTCAATTAGAAGTTCCCATGGGGATGTGGATTTGGAAGTGAGCAGCACGAGCACACGGGCCAAGGCGGTGGCAGGATGGAAGGGCCAGTGTCCTAAGGCAACGGTCTCCACATCCCAAGTACCTAGCAGCAGCAGGGGGAGGTCTTGGCCTAAAGAAGTCCTCAGCCCCCACCCCAACCCCTTCCTCTCTCCTATCCACTTCTGCCAAGCTCCTCTTTTTCTGTGAATTGGCATCAGTCATGGCATAGGAACTTCCTAGTCTGGCTCTAGCCCTCCAGGAAATTGTAATCTGATATACCTGTCTACTTGAACCTAATATTCTTGTCTGCTTGATCTACCCAGCATCGATTCTATTGTTTACAGCAAAGGACTCTGACTGCCACCCAAGCGCATCATCATAAAAGAGGTGCTGTTGGACTAGCCTCTGAAGCGCTGTGTACTGAAGAAGGGATGCTGGTGTGTGAAAATTTTACTTCTGGAGATATAATGATGGTACATTTTATCATAAGATTTTAAACTCATAAAACAGACCTAAACCTAAGGCAGGAAACCTTAAGAATCCTAGAAGAGGAAGTCGGGAAGACCCTTTCAGACATCGGTCTAGGCAAAGAATTCCTGAAGAAGACTCCCAAAGCAACCAATGCAGCAACAAAAATAAACAAATGGAATCTGATCAAATTAAAAAGCTTCTGCACAGCCAAAGAAACTATCACTAGAGCAAATAGACAACCTACAAAATGGGAGAAAATATTTGCTCTCTACACCTCCAACAAAGGTCTGATAACAAGAATCTGCCTAGAACTCAAAAGAATTAACAAGAAAAAATCAAACAACCCCATTTATAAATGGGCAGAGGAGATGAACAGAAACTTTTTCAAAGAAGACAGAATAATGGCCAGCAAACATATAAAAAAAAGTTCATCATCTCTAATCAGTAGGGAAATGCAAATCAAAACCACAATGAGATACCACCTAACCCCAGTGAGACTGGCCTCTATCAAAAAATCCCAAAACAACAAATGCTGGCGAGGATGTGGAGAGACAGGAACAATCTTACACTGCTGGTGGGACTGCAAATTGGTGTAACCTTTGTGGAAAAGAATTTGGAGA
>CAUYRT010051335.1:0-17485 GCA_963574885.1 Lepilemur ruficaudatus
GACAGGATTTCATTCTTTTTTATAATAATAGTATTTAAATACTATTTATTTAAATAGTATTCCATGGTGTATACATACCGCATTTTATCTGTTCATCTATTATTGGACACTTAGGTTGATCCCATATCTTGGCTATTGTGAATAGTGCTGCAATAAATATGGTGGTGCAGGTCTTTCTTTGGTACACCGATTTTCTTTCCTTTGGATAAATGCCCCTGGGATTTATGGATCATACGGTAGTTCTATTTGTAGTTTTTGTTTTTTTTAATTTTTGTTGTTGTTGTTTCTAAGGAACCTCCCTACTGTTCTCCATAGTGGTTGTACTAGTTTGCATTCCCCCCAACAGTGTATATGAGTGCTCTACATACTCTCCAGCATTTGTTATCTTTTGCCTTTTTGATAATAGCCATCCTAACTGGGGTGAGATGATACCTCATTGTGGTTTTGATTTGCATTTCCCGGATAATTAGTGATTTTGGAGCATTTTTAAAATATATTTTTGGGGCATTTGTATGTCTTCTTTTGAGAAATGTCTGTTTGAATCATTTGCCTATTTTTCATTGGGTTGTTTGTTGTTTTGCTATTTAGATGTTTGAGTTCCTTGTCTATTGGTCTATCGTCAAGCTCACTGACTCATTTGTCAATTATATCCAGTCTACTGATAAGCCCATCAGAGGTGTTCTTCATTTACGTTACACTGTTTTGTGTTCTAGCATTCTCTTTTGATTCTTTCTTAAAATTTCTATCCCTTTATTTACATAATCCTCTGTTCTTGAATGTTGCCTACTTTTCACATCAGAAATCTTTTATTAACCATAATTTTTTTAAACAATTGTCCTACAATTCCAATATTTGTGCCATATATCTGAGTCAAGCTTTGATTCTTATTTTATCTCCTCAGACTGTATTTTTCTGTCTTTTTGTTTGCCTTTTCTTATTGTTGACAAAAGCCAGTACAAAAGAAGTACTATTATGGTAAACAAGCTTTCAGTGTGAGGAATTTCCTTAAACTGGCTAGAAGTTAGCCTGTGTTTAATGTTTTCTGTAGCTGTAAATATAAGAGGCATATACTGTCCTTGATTATTTTCTTCCTTCTTGATTTTAGGCTCCTTAAGCACCTTGAGTATGTACTTGCAGCTCACTCAGTAGTCCACTATTAATTTACTGGAATTCTGTTGATGTAGTGGCAAGGTATAGGAAAGGAGAAATGTTGAATTATCTTATGATTAAATCTCAATTTTTTTGTGGACCTGTGACTTTGGGCTGGGACCGTCACAAATGTTTCTCCAGTAGTATAACATCCTCCCCCTACCCCAATTTAGGTGAGATGAGAAGGCAAAAATGGAGTAGAATTAAAAGAATGCACTTTCCCTGGTTAGCATAGACTCTGGTAAAGTCTTTTCTTTTAGAGAGTAGGCTTTTGCTATGAGGAATACTCTGGGCATATTACATACACATTACATTTTTCCCCTCCTACCGGAGCCAGGAGGAAATCTTTATTATTTTTTCATTGTGAGAACATGATAGGGTCCCTGGAGTTATAACAAACAGGTGTATGGGACTTTCTTAAGACTGAAGCCTCCAGGATTTTTTTTTTACTCTCATACAGGGGCACATTCAGCCTACAGCAATTCATTAAAATTACATTTAAGTATACTTATCAATTAAGGCTCCAGTGGCTTCTGATCCAGGTAAGTAGATCTTGGCTATAACTCTCTGAATTTGCCTGCCTTTCCAGATTTCAGAGCAACAGATTTCCCTGAAACATGAGTTTTCTAAAGGTTCCAAGAAAAGTTGTTGATTTTCATTTTACTTAGTTTTTTTCCTAGTTGTGAGGATGGCAGTTTCTCCTTCTAAGCTTTTTACATGTTGGAGCTGACACTGGAAAATCCTTTCCCACATATTTTATTTTACTGTAAATCAGTCAGAGAATTTCCATTATTTGCAAGTGAAGAATTCTAGGTGATATTGAATATGTTTTTAGGCAAAAGATATTCAGGGGAATCTGGGATTTTTGAAATTGGTTGTCTGGCTGGAATGAAGCAGAATCAGTGAGATTTCTGCCCATATTGGGAATAGAAACTGCAAGTTTATGACATATAAAGGAAAAACAATGAATTGTTCTCAATTATGTCTACCTGGACCCCTGTGTCCCTTTGCTTCAAAGCTCTGGATATCTGTGTAGTGGCTAACATGAAGCCATACTAAATATATAAAAATTCTGAGGAGAAAAATAGTTCTGGTGACACAAGAGTGACAGGCTCAAATCTTTAAGTTTTATATCAAGGAACTAATGGAAACTCAGGGATATTACATGATTGTGCTAAAAGCATTTTCTTTTATTTATGGCTCTGAACTGACATCAGCAAAAAAACCCCAAATCTCTAAGTTTATTTTTTGTAATCACAGAAATTTCCTGGTATTGCATCCTGATATGACAACTTACACAAGCCCATCTCTACTTAAGGTTCTCTCTCTCTTTCTCTCAATCAATGAGAAACAATTTTCCCCAAAACACTCTAGTAGATACTTGTTTCTTCGTGTCTCATGGGTAGAAAATTGTGCCATATTCAGTGGGGAACAACAATAACTGGTTCAAACCAATAAGAACAAATTTTCCCCATGGGCCTGAGTATAGGCTAAACACTCCAATGGGAAAAATGAAAGAAAACTGATAATATTTGTGTTTGCCAAGAGGGAAGAAATAGGTAATGACTATTGAAAGGGCAACCAAAAATTTCTGCAATATAAATCTAACTCTTCACAAATTCTACGGATGGAATCTTCATCACATCTTTTCTTTACAGCCCTTTCTCTACATAACCATTTTCACTGCCTTAGATCAAAATTATTTCATATCTTGTCTAGATTACTGTGGTCAATCCTATATGGTGTAACTATTTTGGTGTAAAATTCAAAAATTTTGAATAGTGTAACTATATAGGGTAGACCAC
The DNA here is from genome assembly GCA_963574885.1 of Lepilemur ruficaudatus. Classification (NCBI taxonomy): domain Eukaryota; kingdom Metazoa; phylum Chordata; class Mammalia; order Primates; family Lepilemuridae; genus Lepilemur; species Lepilemur ruficaudatus. The sequence goes on from CAUYRT010051335.1 coordinate 2,955, forward strand.
AGTGTTTTTTCCTTTGAACAATTGTTACACAGTTGTAGAGTCAACTTTCTAAGACAAAAACATGCATCATTTTGGATCTCCATTTAATATCTTCTAAGAAATATCCACTTTTGCAAGGCAAGTCCCATAATATAACACAGTGTTTTCTATCATCTAAATCTTGTTTTATCCTCTGGATGTCTCTCTCTAGATACTCTTTCTAAACCCCCAAGCTGACAATGTTGGCTAAATCCAGTCCCCACTAAGCACCATGCTTTACCAGCCTCCCTAATTGTGATCATGTCATTCACCTGTTGCCTATTACAGTCCTTGGTACCTATTGCATTTGAAAGAAAATAACACAGAAAAACACACAGTACTTTCCCCTTATCTGCAAGGGATACTTTCCAAGCCCCCCAGTGGATGCCTGAAACCATGGACGTACCAAACCCAAGCACGGTGATATTGTGACAGTTGATCTGATAACTGAGATGGCACTATGCAGTAACACTAATGGGCAGGTAGCATATACGGTTTGAATATGCTGGACAAAGGGATGACCGATGACCCAGGAGGGACAGAACAGGACAGCGTGAGATTTTATCATGCTGCCTAGGATGGAACATAATTTAAAATATTCCATTCGCAGTGAAAGTTTTCTTACCCAGGACATAACAAGCTCCAGTCATAAAAAGACTAATAAATTTAACTAAGTTAAATTTGAGAATAAAATGGACGAGACTCAAAATTACATGTGGAACAATATAGGTACAAAGGCGTAACTACACTAAATGCTCTAAATAATAGACAAGCATTTTAAAAAATCAGATTTTTAAAATTAAGTGTTTTATATCTTGATTTAGGTAATATTACATAGGTATATAGTATGTTAAAACCTCTTTGATAGTCACACACAAAATGTATTCCCATCATCGGGCTTAAATTGTATCTCAATACTAAAGTCAACTTTAAGAGAGGAGAGCAATAGAGAACTTCTGTTGTTGTAAGGAATTTTTTATGAAATAGAAAAGGCAAGTCAATGTTAGTGAGTGAAAAATTTTGAATTTTGTATAATCAGCAAAGAACTCAAGTACAGTATATAGAAAGAAATTCTATCATCATTAAGAAAGCAACTGACAATCAAAATAAAAATAAGTAAGAGACTTTAAAAAGTCCCTCACAAAAGAAGTAACAAAAATGACCAATAAACTATAAAAATTTGTTCAACCTCTAAGAATATTGTAAACTAAAACCACAGTGAAAAGCCATTACTTATTCTTCAAAATGGCTAAAATTAAAGACAAATGTGTAGTGATAGGAATTTCATACTTCGCTGGTGGGAATGAAAATTTATTCAAATAGGTGAATTGATAATTTGGAGAACTGGCATTATCTAATGAAGTTGAACAAACTCATACCTAGTTACTAAACAATTTCATAAAAACAGAAATGCATGTATGTGTGGAACACAAAATATGGATGAGAGTGTTTACCAATCTTATTTAAAAAATCAAATTTCCATCAGCAGAAAAATAGATTAATGAAGTATGGAATTGTTATGGACTGAATATTTGTGTTCCCCAAAATTCATACATTGAAACATTAACTCCCAATGCGTTGGTTTTTGGAGCTGCAGTCTCTGGTAGGTAATTAGGATAAGAATAGGCTATGAAAGTAAGGCTCTTATGATGAGATTAATGGCTTTATAAAAAGAGGAAAAGAAAGCGTCAAAGAAAAGTCACGTGAAAACACAGGGAGAAGGTCATTTTCTGAAGGGAGGATGAGAGTCCTCACCAGGAAGCAAATTGGCTAGTACCTTCATCTTGAACTTCCTTGCATCAGAACTGTAAGAAATAAAGACCTGTTGCTTCACCCAGATGATGACATTTTATTACAATCTGCCATGCTGACAGTGACAGGAATAATGCTACAACGATTCTATACAACTCTGGAAATAAAAGAAGCACATAGATACATCTTATTGACATAATGCTGAGTGAAAGAAGCCAAACACAGAAGAATGCAGGCTATATGATTTCATTTAAATTTACTTCAAAAGACTAGTAAAGATAAGCTATAATATTTAGGGAAAGATCTCTACATATTAAAATAACAAAGAAAATTATAGAATAGGTTCGTATAAAAGTTAGATAATGGTTACTTTTGTGTGGGAGGGCAGAAACAATAATTGGGAAAGAGAATTAGAGGGGTATTTTCTATGGTATTTCCATTATTCCATTTCTTGAGTTGGGTTGTGGTTGCATGGTCCTCACTTCGTGATGGACCCTCAAGTTTTACATGCCAATCATATTTTCTGTATATATTAAAAGATAAAAAAAAAAAACACAGGAATGATAAATACAAAATTCAGAATAGTAGTTTCTTCAGAGGAAAGACAGGATATGTGAAAGGGAAGATGCATATGTAGACTCTTCACAATCTAACAAACGCTGCAAAAATTGTATATTAAATTTTAAGAAAAAAATGAAAATAATTTTAAAAATTTAAATTGTTAGAAGTTTAGAACAAATAACTCCTAAGTTTTATAAGATCATCTTCTTTAACTCCCTCATTTCATTTAGTGATGTTGTTTTAAATTTTCATTTTATCAGTGATCAATGACATCTTAGAGAAGATGTATAACTTTTAAATAGCAAAGTATATGAGACGATGATCACAATGATGATAGTGATAGTACCTATTATTATTGAGCACTCACTTTGTTTTTTTCAATTGAATCAACACCACCATGAAATAACTTGGTTAGGTAATTATTATTATTATCCCTAGCTTACAGAAGTGGACACTGAAAAACAAGAATAACAGTTTAAAGAGACACAACAAATGAGTGGCAAATTCAGCATTTGAAGGCAACAAGTGCAGCTTCAATTCCTATGTTCCTGACCACTATGTTATGTTAAATTTTTATGCAAAAGGAGGAAATATGCGTATGTATGTGTGTGTGTTTCACATGACTATTATTTCCTTTTAAATGAGCACCTGACTGAAATTTAGAACTAATTTGTAACCTTAGTGTTCTTTGTAGGTGAGTATTCCTCTGAAAGTCATTTATATTTTCTGGAATTCCATTTCCCAATTAAAAAATTAAAAGTGCAAATTGTTTTATATGACAATGACCATCTCACAGGATTGCTCAAAAAACCAGAGTAGATTATGTGTGTATCAGCATTAATGAAATATGAAAGAGTAGAACTATAAACACCACAATGATAATTATTGCCTAATGCAAAATTATATTTGATTTATGCACATACACAACATACATGCATTGAAAAGAAACACACTCAGGATGTTTATCAACTGTACCTTCCAGATAGACTTCCAGTACTTTCAGACATAATCATTGCATAAATGTGATATATAAAGGACTTATTTGTTGAGAAATAACAATATTAATGATTATATCTCTTGATTTTCTTCACTATGTATTTTACTTTTAAGATACTATAGCACTTTATAAATACTATTGCAATGGTTTTGAGATTATGCCTCTTAATTAATCTCAAAATTATATTGTTTCCCCGATAATATACAGCTTGAATTGTGATGGATTCTATGGGAAACTACATTAGTCTATGGAAAATTATTCTCAGGTTATATGAAGTATGTCATTCTTTTTCCCAAATAGAGTTGATTTTATTCAATACAGCATATCTCAATGCTTTTAAAATCCAGGGGGAAATTATATTTTAAATTACTTAAGGGAAAAAAGCTGCATTGCTTGACATCAAGGATTAACTGCTTCTACATAAGTTCATTTATTTTAAAAATGTGAAATATCTGTATGCTGATTTTGGCATTTAACTTTACAGCCTTAATGTTATAGGCATATTTTGTGAACATTATGCAAATGATGACCCAAAATTAATAGGCTAAGAATATTTATGAACCAATGTAAAATATTAATTAATTAATCTGATAATCTAAAATTTTTACGTTAAATATGTCATTCTAGGAAAGTCAGCCTGTTTCCTAGAGTAATAGAGGTTATTAAGTATGAAATGTCCCATTTCCTTAAGTACTAAGAAAGTTGATATCTCTAACATTTCACATTGACATTTCTTGTTTTATTTTTGTTGCGAGCATACATCCTCAGTCTTTCAAATGTGTGACTTGGCTTGTGATTATCTTTCAAAATTTGTTAGAGCAATTTTTGTGAAACCACAGATAAGTCAAAAATTCGTGTTATTTTCAAATATGAGTTCTATCATGGAACTAATGCAGTGCAGACAGCTTGAAATATCAACAAAGTGTTTGGGAACAATGTGGCTAATAAGTGCACAGTACATCAATGGTTGGAGAAGTTCTGTTCTGGTGATTTTAATCTTGAAAATGAGCCACGTGGGCGACCTGAGACCAAAGTGGATGTTGATGAACTGAAAGCTGTAGTGGAAGTGAATCCATCTCAACTTACACATGAATTAGCTGCAAGGTTTGACGTTACTATTCCAACAATATTGGATCATTTGAAACAAATCGACAAGGTAAAGAAGCTCAATAGATGGGTACCTCATGAATAAAATGAGCATCAGAAGAGAAACAGCCTCAAAGCTTGCCTTTCTTTGCCGTCACAACACAAAGGCGAACCATTTTTATGCCATATTGTTACATGTGATGAAAAGTGGATTCTTTTTGACAATTACAAGCTTTGGGCACAATGATTTGATAAAGACGAAGTGCCAAAATACAGCCCAAACCTGAATACTCATCAAAAAAGCTACTGGTGTCTGTTTGGTGGTCCAGCACTGGTATTATCTACTACAAATTCACGAAACCTGATCAATGGATTACAGCGGATGTCTACTGCAACTCACTGGACGAAATGACGAGGCCAGTTGTGATTAAGCAGTTGAGATTGGTCAATATAGACCGGGCCATACTCTTGCAAGACAAAGCTCAACCACATACTACACAAACAATGCTGCTCAAACTATAGAGTCTGTACTTGGAAACTCTCTGTTATCCACCATATTCACCAAACCTTGCAACAAACAACTACCATTTCTTCCAGATTTTTGGCAAGGAAAAATATTCAATTCTCAACAAGCTGTGGAAAATGCCTTTCGTGATTTCATCACCTCTTGCTCTCCAAGCATCTTCACTGCTGGCATAAACAAGGTACTGTTAAGGTGGCAAAACTCTGTGGATAGTTTAAGTGCATATTTTGATTACTTGTACTGTTTTTTATTTGAGATATAATAAACTAAACTTTTGATTTGAAATCGGACATTTCATATTTAATGGCCTAAATTTGCTATCAGATACGATATATACTACTCGGGTAAGGGGTACACTAAAAGCCATTACTTCACCACAAAAAATTCATCTATGTATCAAACCCCCCCTTTATTTACTCCCTAAATTTATTGAAATAAATAATTTTTAAAAAGTCATTATATTAGCTAGCAATTAAAAACTACATATTGAGTCTCTTCTATGTACAGAATGTGTGCTGGGCTCAGTGGGGGAAAAAGATATTTAAGATAGAGTTCTCCTCCAGTCGTTCACAGCCCAGTTTATAGACCGACCACACACACACACACACACACACACAAAGTAGGGCATAATGTATGTCAAAAGAGTTAAAACAAAACACTCTGAGAATATGAAAGATAGATAACTTAAATTCCAAAAAATGAAATTAAGGATGCATTATTCATCCAAACACATCTAATCTGTGTTTTTTTTGTTTTTTTGTTTTTTGTTTTTTTACTTGAATGCATACATGAGTCATATGGAGATATAGACTGTTTGCATTCCTAAAATCCTGGTGCATTAATAAAATTTTCTGGTACTTGCCTTGATTAGAAAAAAATTCATCTATGTATTCATGTGTAAAATAGATAGTTTAGACTAGATGATTATTCTAGGTATCTGCCAGCCTTTGTATTAATTAAAAATTAGAAGTTATTGTGTCTTATATTATATGAGTCATTTATCCATGTAGACACATAAGATACTTCTTAATTATCTTTTCTGAAACATAATGAAATAAATGCCAGCCTTTATTTTTGGTTTTAAAAAAAACACTAATCATTTTCTTTTATGTACATTAAGAATTATCAATTATGTTTGGAAAAATAAATAGTACACAGAGATATGATGTGATTATCATAAAGTTATTGAGATAAATAAGAAGGACTAATATATTGGTAATTGATCTGATTTTTATTTTCTAATAATTATGTCACTAAAATTAATGATTATAGATTTACTTGAATACAAAGTTAATAATTATTAAATTTAAGTTTAATAATTACTATATTACAGATAATAGAAATTATAATACTAACATTTATAGAGGAAGCCACTAAAAAAAGTTTAGTTTAATAAATGACTAAAGACAACCAGATGCCAAAGTCATTAGCAGGAATTCACAATTTGACTCCAACTGACTGCCATTCTACTTACACTTCGCTATGCTATTGCTTCACTTATATTCATGGGAAAAGTCTGAAGATAGACTCAATCACATATTAATTTCTAGTCAACTGATAGGGACAATCTCACACACAAAAAATCACTATCTCCTTTGTCATCAACATCACCAAGTAACAAGTATTTAACAAACATCCATAAGGGTCAGTGAACTGGGGAAAAAAAACATTAGAAACCCTTACCCAACTAGGACACAGGTATTCATGAAATTCAAGGAAAGCAAGAGTTGGGTAAAAAGCTAATAAAAGTCAGAAGATAATAATAATAAAAACCCACGTGAATTAAAACTTTTCCAAAAATTCCCCATTATATTTTTACTTAAATTTTAAATCATCATGCTGACTCATTTCTTAATATTGAAGAAGTTTAGATAAATTAGAAAGAAGAGCAGAGCCAAATTAAGGAAAACAACTTAAAAGCAATGCCAAGTGACAACTAACACTACTGCTGCTGAAATTCCACTTCATTAACTAAATTGAGGCTGAAATGAAATACAAAACAAAGAATAGCCATTTTAAAAGTACAGCAACCATGGACCATCTTGATTATTATGTCCTAGTACAATTGCCTACATTTACAATAATGACCACACATATTACATAAACAATGCAAAACTATATCGGGACTCTAAAGAAAACATTCTGGATATGTTTGAAAATATTGCTTAGTAATTTTCAAATAAAAAATGAAATAAGAATATTTCAGGTAGTGTATACTTTTCACTTCCAGGGAAATTAAACACAAGATCTAAAAAAATAATTTTGAGATGATGTGCCATTATAACAAATATATTATGAAAAAGAAAAAAATAGTAACTTTACAATGGTGAAATCTAGTAGATAGCACTATAACCAAGTTATTAACTGTGACAAGGTTAACATCACCAAGTGATCATACTGATATTACGTACTCTCTAACATGTTGCCATAAGAGCATTACTGTGATGGTCTTCCCGCAAATTTATAACATCTCTCTAACTATGAGAATGCATCAAATGAACTCAAATTGAGGGATGCATTCTAAAAAGTACTTGATCAATTGTCTTCAAAAGTGTCAAAATATGTAAAACAAGGGAAAACTAAGAAACTGTGAAGATTAGAGCAAATGTAATGCATTAGAACCATTACAACTAAATGTAACCCTAGGTTGTGCCCAGAACAGAAAAAAAAAGGACTTAGTGGAAATGCTAAGATCAGTGGTTTTGAGAGACTACCAGTAGGGAAGAGTATTTTAGTGCAAGCTCTTCATTTGAAGGGAACTATTCTGGATCTTGATTGTGGTAGTGTTGCACAGTTACACGCAATTACACAAACAAACTGTACACTTCTAATTGAAAAACTGTACAGTATTTCAAAAACCTTAATAATTGGCCAGGTGCAGTGGCTCATGCCTGTAAGTAATCCCTAGAACTCTGAGAGGCCAAGGCGGGAGGATAGCTTGAGCTCAAGAGTTGGAGACCAGCCTGAGCAAGATCAAGATCCCCTCTCTACTAAAAACAGAAAAACTAGCTGGGTGTTGGTGTGAGCCTGTGGTCCCCGCTACTTGGGAGGCTGAGACAGGAGGATCACTTCAGTTCAGGAGTTTCAGGTTGCTGTGAGCTAGGCTGACTGACGCCATGGCACTGTAGCCTGGGTGACAAACTCTGTCTAAAAAAAAAAAAACAAAATAAAATAAAACAAACAAACAAAAACCCTTAATAACCAAAAAAATAGGAAAATAATGTAACACCACCCTCCCAGGGAAACGGATAAAACGTAAGTTATCAAACATTGAGATAATAGACACTTAAATCATAGAAATATTTACTATTTCCTTAAGGAGGAAGGCAATTGCAGGATTGCCTCAGCAATTCCATGATATGAGATCCATGCTGCTATAATTCTTTTGATATCAGGATAGCTGTGGAAGTCAGACATCAGAGTCTCAAATAGAACTACATAAAGCAGGAAGCTAGAGTAAGGAGGTATGTTAGTGTTTTATTGGTGCTATAACCAATTTATACAATATTATTTACCTAAACAACACAAATTTACTATTTTACTCTTCTGTAGATCAGAAGTCTGACATAGATTTTACTAGTCTAAAATCAAGATATCGGCAGGGCTACCTTTGTTTCTAGAGGCTCTTGAGGAAATCCTTTCCATTGCCTTTTCTAGTTTCTAGAGGCTGCCTGCATTCCTTGACTCAGAGCCACTCCCTCATCTTCAAAGCCAGCAATCACAAGTTCAGTCCTTCTCATTTCATACCTATGGGACCCTTCTTCCATTATCATATCTCTGATTTTGAAGAATCTTTGACTAAATTGTGTCCTCCTGGATAACCCAGGATAATCCCCATGTCAAGGGCAATACTCTTAATTATATGTGATTGAAAACAAAAGGCACAGGGCCAAAACTAATGCCAACAATCACCACCTTGTCTATGTGTAGTACTTTAAGTACTTTAGGATCTCTGATGTTATGTAAAGTAACCTCACAGGGTACAGGGATTGGGGCATGTACATCTTTGGGGGATCATTACTCTGTCTACCATAAAGGAGTTGCAAGTTGATAAGAGAATTGTCTTAAATTCCTCTCTCCTTTTATCAGAGAGGAGATATATTTCCTAAAAGCCTCAGGCAAACTTTCTCTTGTAAATCATTCACCAGAACAATAGGTCCAGTATCATAATTGCAACGGAGATGGAGAAAGCCATCATCCAGCCTGGCCATCTTCTACAGCAGGAGGCAGGCAAGACTGGTGTTAGACCACCCCAAGATCTCTCACAGAGTGCTTTTCCATGGTTTACTTTCCAGAAGAAAACAACAGAAAAATGTAAAATATTTTAGTAGCCAAACTCTCTTTCATCTCTGTACCCTTAGAGACACACAGCTAGATACGCAATGTCTCAGGAAATAAAACATGTACACATTTTCCCTAGCACAACGTCTTGAAGGTACACTTCAGTCAACTGCAAGATGAAGGGGGATGGCCAAGAATAATTGAGATTGAGACCCTACTTTGTGTGGGCACTGTTCTAAGTGATTAATCTATTTAATCCTTACCATACTATATAAGGTAGATACTATAATTAATCTCATTTATAGATGAGAAAAAAAAGCACAGAAAGATCTAATTATTTCTTCAAGGTCATATTGGTATTAAGCAGTAAAGATTCAACCTTAGCAATTCTAGCTCCAGACCTCATACTCTTTATCATAAAAGCATAATTCTACATAACATTTTGTGATAATATTATCAAATAAAAACTAGAAGACAGTTGGTGCTAGGGTCTGAATGTTTTTGTCCTTACAAAATTCATGTTGAAACCTAATAGCCATTGTGCCGGTGTTAAGAGGTAGAGACTTGGGAGGTGATTAAGTCATGAAGGCTTGACCTCCATGAATGGGGTTATTGCTCTTATAAAAAGATGCTTGAGGGAGCCTTTTGTTCTTCACCATGTAAGGACACAGGCTTCATCCCTTCCACCATGTGAGGACACAATGAGAAGGTGCCATCTCTGAAGCAGAGAGAGAGCCTTTACCAGATTCTGAATCTGCTGGTCTTGGACTTCCTAGCTTCCAGAAATGTAAGCAATAATTTCTCTTGTTTATAAATTACCTAGTCTAAGGTATTTTGTTATAGCATCCCCAAAAGATTGATAATTTGGGTATATTCAATCTGTATCTCAGAAGTGAGGTCTTGGCTAGAGATACAGATTTTAAAATATGGAAGCCTTTATGTATATGTGTGTTAGGGGAGGTGGTGGCAAGAGTATACAAGGAACATAAACAAGCCAGGAAGAGGGAGGCATAAGTAACATACTGGAGATCACAAAAAAAAAAAAAAAAAGAAAATGAGGAAAGAGCACAGCAAGTGGCAGCTCAGAAGCTGGATAGGCCCAGCAGTAACAAGAGAACAACAACAACAAAAATCGTATCTGATGACATAAAAATTCCAGAGCCCAAAAGAAAACCTGTGGTAACCTACAAAAGAAGTCTGAAAAATCACACAAAACCATAAAGGACACAGAAGAAATAATTCCAGCAATTGCACCACCACATTCACATAATACTTTGAGTGTTTTACAATTTCTGATTCTCTTTCATTTGTTTTACCTAAATGATTATGAAATGTGATATAAAAACAAGTATTTCCTTGTTCATCCTAATAGCTGTATCTGCTTCTTACAAGGCAGGAGCCTGGTGTTCATGGGGAGAGATGATTGAAAGTGCCTATTTCTACAGCCAAAATAGTCACCAAACATGAACAGTTTTGGAAATATGTCTTTCAGCATAAGAGAATCTGCAACATTTAAAAGCATACCAATCTGTATAACTAACTTTTCATTGAAGAAAATCCTGGAGCTTCTTCAAGTTGTTATAACTGTTTCTGTTTTCACCGAAATCTTACTTTGCACAAGGGTCAGAAACTTTTTTTGTTCACTTAACACTATGACATGGGCATCCTTCCATGCCAATCCATATAACTCTGTTTCTTCTTAAGGGAATCAACACTTTTAATTCATCCTAAAAAACCTGTTTGAAAGCCCCTTTCATATTCTGACTCATGCATTAAGAACAGTAAGAACCATTCAGTTCTCAATGGGCTTGTGTTTGAAACATTTCAGAAACTCCCTCGACTTCTCTGCCATGTTTTATTAACATTGACTCCCAGTACTATATTAGAATAGATTTTATTTTCTCTTTATGTCAATTACATTGACTGACAGTATGCAATGAGTTTCCTAGTAACACCTAAGGGATGCTTAGGTTTCCTACTTTACTATTCTTCAAAATATTGAGAACCTGTCACTAAAAAGTCACTTTTCTTTCTTTTCTGCTGATGAAGACAATTTTACTACTAACCTCAGATATAATTTGCCAAATACAGTAAGGCTTTAGATTATGCAAGTACTGACATCATGGCTTTTTAAAGAGTTCCTCTTTTTCCCTTTATTAACAATCTTGACTTCTCTATGGGAGGTAGTTAAGATATATTCATTAGTTTAATCATGGCTGTTTGCTCCATCTACACAGTCAAAGAAATTTTCTTAAGCATAGATATTAAATAAGTAATTTTGGAAATGTAACAAAAATACAGGCTTTGGGGTCAGATTTTGGTTTTCTGATGTAGAATTAAGCATAGATAATTGATCTGTACAAATCTATAGAGATTTACCCTGAGGGGAGTGCAGTGGAGTGGTACACCGAGAATTTAGTCTGAAAATAATTTGAGATGTTAAACTGCACATTAGATGTTAAACTACACATTTATTCCCTTGAGGCCTAAGTGTTCCAAGGAGGTGTTAACTCAATCCTATTGTCATTCCCTCAGAATCTACTCATGCTCTGACCATCCCAATATCCCTTTACAGAGCTTTTATTTATTTCTCTCTTCTGCTAAATGGGAATGTCTCTAATAGTTTATTCTTCTATCCTACCTGTGAATCTTGTTGTTTAACTAATATACACATCACTGTGCATTGGAAACCTCATGGCTTAGTATCAAAGAAGGAAGGGATTTTCAGGAAAGGAAGGAAAAAGCTACAGAAAGGGAAAATGCCTCAGGAAGTATTTTAAAAATATTATTCTGTTCTAATTATATAGTATCCTACACAGTGCTAAGACAAGTTATTGCTCATATAATATTTTTATTTCCTCTTTTTAGTTTGTCTAATGGTACAGAGCACAAATCTGAAGCCAGACCATAGAGATTAAGCTTTACTAGCTAATGTGAATTTAGGTAATATACTGTAACTGCTCTGTGACTCACCTTCCTCATCTGAAAGAAAGAGTGGGGTAATTAAGTGTACCTTTCCTATAGTTCTTTTACTGCACAAATATATAACTATATAATTATATGCAAAACATATAGTAGTGTAGACTAATGAACAGGTGTTTGCAGTTTTAATGTAGTCCAATTTTTCAACTGTTTTTCTTACGGTGAGAATAAACAGTTCTCTTTTCCAAGTTCAAGAAAAAGAGTGGAAAACAGACTATTGCTTGGCCCTAGATCCAAGCTCTAAACAAATAAACACAAACCTTGTTTAACTAGCCCCAGTTATTAAAAACTCTGCTTCCATAGGCTGACTTTTTGAATGTTAGCCAATCACTGAAAACCATACTTTAGTGTACTAAAGTAACTCTACTTTAGTTTTGCTTGCAAAGTCAACCAGTCTCTGAATATTGTTTATGCTTCCCCAAAAAGGCTACATAAGATCAGAGCTTTGATTTGTTTGACAAAGACCATTCTCCTTTGCCTGGAGAGTAATAAATTCAGCTTGGTTTCAGATATACTTCAGGAGAGATCCTTTTCTCTCAGCAATACCTAGCACTTATTGTGACTTATTTAAGAAATCTGACAAGTATACAAGTTAGTGTTCACTCATAGCATTGCTAGAATCAGAGGGGAGGAAGAATTACATTTAGGGCTCCTAGACCAGTGAGTCGCAAGTGACACAAAAGAGGCATGAGGTAAGCTTCCCATTTCTATTTGTATACCAAGAAGTCCTTTTTGTAAAATGAAAAGGTCAGAGAAGTATATAATTGGTTCTTTAAACCGAAACACTTTTAGACAGAAAGAGATACTGTCCGTAATTACAGAGAGATCGTAAACAAAAACGGCCTATCCCAGAAATAAGTCCCAGACTTAGGCCCCACTAATGATAGAATTTTGCCTACAGATTCTTACCTGGTTTCCGACTCCATTCCATTATCATGAATGTTGTTTTCATTAGATTAGAGGACAGTCTAATGAATCTGTTTGGCCCCTCCCACTAATCTCCACCCCAGTTCTTGGCAACCTTTTATGCATGTATCCGTGTATATTAGGGTTTCCTTTCAAGAAGAAAAAGCAGCTGACCACTTTGGCCACACCAGGTTTCGAAGTCACAGAAATCTTGTATAGGCCAGTGACAGAAATACTGATGATATCAAGAGACACAAAGGCGTCTTTGCTTAAAAAAAATAAAAAATAAATTTTAATTTCTTTACTTTATATAACTTATATCTAAGTACTATGCCTCAAGCTTAGGTCTTGGCCCATATGAGTATACTTTCACACCCTCTTCTCAGGATTTATGGGGATACCTGAGCTTTCATCGAGGAGTTTGATGCTAGCTTTGATTATATACATTTTTTGAATATTATACAATTTCCGCTTTTAATTTTTTCATTAGGACAAAGTGATGTAACAAACATAATTCGTAAACAAGTTTTAGGGCTTATTTTGAGTGGAGCTCAGGTTCATAAAAGGGAGGTAAGTAATAGTTTTCAGTTTATGAAACTGTTACTATCGATTCTTGTATGAACTTATTTACTTTTTGTATTTTATATTTTTTATATTCTTTGTCTTTGCTTCTCACAGGCATAGGTGCCTCTATGTACATATGGTTTCCAAGTTAACATGGTTTGACTTGAGATTTTTTCAACTTAGTGATTTTTCTGACTTTATAATAGGTTTTATTGGAACATGACCCCATTGTAAGTTGAGGAGCATCTGTATTTAGATCATATTCTTCATGACATGGGTTATTGGATTTCACATGACTGAGTTTTGAGAAGTCAATGTATTTTGAATATAAGTTATTTACCAGATTTTCAAATATTAATATTTTTATCATTGTTTTCTTTATCACTACCAGATCTCTTTAAATTTTGTTTTATACTATCTTTTTAATGCATTTTTTAAAAATATTGGGGCTTACCTGCCTAGTTCTGCCATTTCCTTAAAAATAAAGTGGAGATGGGTATTCACGAGGACTCATTTGTATATATAATCTCATAGCATTTGATCAAAAATTATTCTGTGATATGTGATATACATGTACATACAAATGGAACAGAATGGCGAGTTCAGGAGACCCACTTGATAGGATTAATCACTTCCCACAAAGGTGCCAAGACGAAGAAAGAATTTTTCTTTTTTCTTTTTTTTTTTTCTTTTGAGACAGAGTCTCACTCTGTTGCCCACGCTAGAGTGAGTGCTGTGGCATCAGCCTAGCTCACAGCAACCTCAAACTCCTGGGCTCAAGCGATCCTCCTGCCTCAGCCTCCCAAGTAGCTGGGACTACAGGCATGTGCCACCATGCCTGGCTAAATTTTTCTGTATATT